>JAUZSX010140091.1:0-17340 GCA_034780655.1 Idiosepius hallami
ATGAGGACAATACCATACATATGTAAATTCTAATTCAGAATCACATTTTTTAATATATATATGTGTGTGTGTGTGTGTGTGTTTAAATTTACTATCAAACTTACATAACAAATTTGTAAGTATAGATCAACAATTCTATGATGATTTTTATGGTAGCATTGGCCTCAACTATATTTGTGTTCTGTCGATTAAAAGAAAAAATATTGTATTATACATCGTCAGAATTTATTTTTCTTATATATATATATATATATATGTGTGTGTGTGTGTGTGTGTGTGTGTGTGTGTGTGTGTGTGTGTGTGTGTCTGCCTGTCTTTCTACTTATCTATCGGTTGCTCTGTTTATATGTATGTTAGTATATCTATCTGTTCAGGTGAACAACAGATATGGTTTGATAATTTATGTATCGAATTTAAACTATTTTTTAACTATTATTTAACTATTTTAACTATTGTTTTCGACATCCATTAGATAAGGCTTGTTAGTTTGTACATTGAATTATTTGTTTGTATCATCATGTATTGTTTGTACATCGAACTATTGCATTTCCTTTATTTTCATTGTGCTTACAATGTTTCAACTGATGAACTCTTTGGCCTTCTTCAGGTAATAGAAATTGGAAACATTATCCTAATCGAGAGCTTTTACCAGAATTTCGAACTTAACCTTTTATTCAATCTACAGAGGTAGACTGTTGTCGTTCTAGTTTAACAGTTGCTGGGATGAGACAAAGATGGCTAATTATTTGTATTTACCTTTGTGGGAGGAAAGGCCATCTTTGTAGTCGAAAAAGTTGTCCTAATTTAGGGATATTAATAAAAAGTAAAAAAAATATATAATAAAGAGAAAAATAAAAAGAAATTAATTCAAATTAATCCAGCAGTAATTTCGGGCAAAAAGTTTTAGTAGTGGTTATAATTAGGCCAATAATAATAACAATGATAAAGAATTTGGACCAGATGATTAGGAAGCTGATGACCATGCACAAGGCATTTTACCCGAAAGACAAAATAGACCGATTATAGATAAAAAGAAAGGAGGCTGGTAGAGGACTCTTATATATCGAAAAAGCAGTAAGCAATCTAACAAAACAACTAGATAAGTACATCCAGAATATTACAGAAAGACTAATCACGAAAACGAGGACAAATCTGCAAGAAGCTGAAGAGACACAAACAAAATAAAACAGAAATCAAAAGATGAAAAGAAAAACTCCTTCATGGGGATTTCTTATGATAGAATAAAAACCAAGCATTCGTGAACATGTTGACATGGTTTAGTAAAGAAAAACTCACAAGGGAAACTGAATCCCCAGTGACTGCTGCCCAAGACTGAGGCTTTCGCTTAAATTATATAAAAACAGCAGATCGACAGAAGCAAAGAAAAAAAAACTGATGCAGGTTGTGCAGACAACGAAAGGGTACACCATTTGTGAGTACACCAAACTTGCACAAAAGTAATACAAAAACATACATGACTAGAATGAAAAAAACATGCACTGGGATCTATGCGAACAATACAACCTCAAACATTCGAATAAGTGGTACATGCACTAACCTAAGGCAGTGCGGGAGGAAAACGAAACCCACAAAATCCTGTGGGAGTTCGACACACAGATAGACAAACCGATCTAAGCTAGAAAATAAGACTTGGTTATCGTTGAGTTCCGTACAGTACTGTTTAGGTTCCGTTTTGTTCGTTGAGTCCCAGGCTGTACCGTTTTGTCCTTCAGGTTCCGTGCAGTACCGTAATGTTGGTTCTCGTTGCAGTCAGTACCATTTTTTTCGTTGGGTCCCAGGCTGTATTGTTTTGTCCGTTGGGTTCCCTGCAGTAGCATTTTTGACCGTTGAGTTCCGTGTATTACCGTTGTTTGGCGGCGTTTCGTGTTCTACTGTTGCATGGTTGGTTAGTGATCTGCTTCTTTACCACCCGGTCGAGACGTTATCTGTTACAACTATAACTAATGGGGGACAGGTTCGACCTAAAGTTAATACCTGTGTTCGATCGCTCTGACCCGGTAGTTAACTGGATTGAAAAGGTGGAGTTGCATTGTCTCTTGTCTCGCGCTGAGACAGATTCTTACCCGTTTGCGAGGTAAGTCCTCTCTATGTTTGCGACAAAAAATATTGCGAAGAGTAAACTTCGCTGTATCGGCTGACCACATAGTGAAAATAAATGAAACGGAAAAGATTAGCAAACACCAAAAACTGGCCAAGGAGCTAAGGAAGATCTGGAACATGAAAACTGTAGTGATACCGATTACCATGGGAGACCTAGGAACCAGGCCAAACGACCTGTGGAAGAGACAAGAAGAAATCGGCATTAAAGGAAAACTGCACCTTTTAAATACTACAGCACTCATAAAAATTGCTGACGTAATCAGGAAAATAATGGACCATTAAGATTTAACCCAACAAAATGGAAAGAAAATAGGAGAAAAATTAAAAGAAATGACCGAGAAAAGAAGCTTGCAGTCCCTAACTACAAGAGATGCTGAAGTGCTAGAGGAGACTTATTGTTATGTTGTCTTCAGAAAGCACCACCAACAGATTCGGGGCGGTCACCGTGGCTCAGTGGATAGGCAATCGGACTTCAGAACCGTAGTGCGTGGGTTCGAATCCAAGTTGTTCTGTCTATGTTGGCATGTCAGCTAATATCCTTTGGAAAGGTATGAATCCCTATCCCCCCCCCTAGCTATAGATTGAATAGTGCAAATTGTGTTAGTAAAAAAACTCTGTGTATAAAAATAACGTTTATCAAAAGTAATTGTTCTCGGCATTTAAAATGACCTAAAAAGGCTGATATGCCGTTAATCACATAACAAACAAACCACCAGATTCTGCTGATCCTGTGTTTGAGAGTTTGAGATAGTAAGGTGAAAGCCCGAGGAGTAGTTGCACCATACATTTTGGCTGAGATGGAGCGGATTCTGCTGGAGAATCACGAGGAGACTTAATATCACTTTGGCTCCAGTAAAAAAAAAAACACCAGTTAGGAACAGCACGCAAATGTTAAGTGTGGCTAGTGTGAGAATTAAATGATAATAATTACTGAAGTGTCCGAGGAGACATAGTGTCACTCTGTATTCAGAGATAATCAACGAGCGTTGGCAGAGTTCGGAAACTCTGCTAATGGCCGTTATGCGAAGTGAAAGCAGCAAATTGAAAACCCAGGGAGATGTAGCACCATACAGTCCTTGATTGAAATTGGGCAGATACTGCTACAAATCAGAGTAGGTTTATTTCCCCCCTGACTCCAGCAAAAACAACTGGTTTCTGGGTGTGAGGGCACCTGTTGATTGGTGTGAGATCCCATAATAATAATAATCTAAATTTAGAGATTTGAACCCTTGTAAAGCAATTCATGGGTCAAAATTTTTTACGACTGCTCTATCCTCGCGACACAAAAAGGCTGGCGGGAAATATATCTTCTTGGTCGAACATAAACCCAAGTTTGGCACAAGGCCAGTTTTACATGCTCATTATATCCCTGGGCTTTTGTATTCAGTGTTACCTTTTATATAGATGAGTTACCCTCATTTAGGTAACGGGCTTTATCTACACAGTTTTTTTTTTAAATCAATGTTATTCTTACACCTAGATGAGTTATTCTCCCGAGGTAACAAGCTTTATCTGTCCAAAGCAGCGGAAAGTGAATGTAACGGTTTTGACTGAAATTTGAACCCGTGTTATACAATTCGAGAGTCCGAACTTTTTACCACTGCTCCATCTTCGCTGCTCCAAGGAGGGAGGGGTTAGGGTTAGAATGCAATAGATTCCCATTCTAAAAGTGACTGGCAATATTCTCACACACCTGGTGAGTGTTAGCGAAAAACCGGAAATGTTAGGTCGACTGTCGTGCCAAAGACGAAGTTCAGTGTCGTTAATGTGCTCTCGTCAATCGTGTTGAGTGAGACAGAGACAGAAATAGAGAGAATTGAAGAGAGAGAGAGAGTGAGAGAGAGAGAGAGAGAGAGAGATAGAATCGAAGAGAGAGAGATAGAATTGAAGAGAGAGAGAGAGAATTGAAGAGAGATAAAAAGAGAGAAATGAAGAGACACAGAGAGAAAAAGAGAGTGAGAGAGAG
The DNA here is from genome assembly GCA_034780655.1 of Idiosepius hallami. Taxonomy (NCBI): domain Eukaryota; kingdom Metazoa; phylum Mollusca; class Cephalopoda; family Idiosepiidae; genus Idiosepius; species Idiosepius hallami. Next base: position 4,088 of record JAUZSX010140091.1, read on the forward strand.
CCGAGATGATCAGAGTTAACTCACGCAGAGCTACTGTCAAGGTAGGTGGGCCGCCCGTCCGCCCGGTCGGTCGGTCGACGGTCGGCTCGTGTGATACGTGCACATGTCCAGATGAAAAGGTCGATAATCACGTTTTAAGAATTTAAAAAAGATCCCCGTCTTTACAAACGAGGATTTATTAACTTCTATCTTTAGCTCCAATCATCTTTAGTGTTTATTTGGATCAAGAAATTGTCTTGTTAGTACATATAAAAAAAACCTACTCGGTATTTATAGAAATGGGTATTTTTCAAATAAAACAATGATATTTATGAACAATGCCATATCCTGCTTCGAAATTGCTTGCTTTGTAGGGTGAACGCTAAAAAAGTGGGAAATTTGAGGTTGTAAATTTTATTGAAAAGCATGAAATATTATATTTACTTGGTAGAGCACCAAACCAAGTTTGGCAAAAGGTCATTTTTACGCGCTCTATATATCTGGGCTTTTTGAATTCAGTGTTACCTTTCACCAAGATGAGTTGCTCTCCCGAGTTAACGTGCCCCATCTGCGACCGAGGCAGCTAAAGTGAATGCAATGGTTTTGACTAGGATTTGAACTCGCGTAATACGATTCCAGAGCCCGAGCTTTTACCAATCCTCCACCGTCAAACAATGAAATTTACACTCCCAGATCTTATGCTTTTGGCAAAGCATGAAATATGAGGTTGTAAATTTCCGAGTTTATTTTTTAGTGTCTGACTCCAAAAAGCGTAAAATCTTGGGGTGTAAATTTCATTGCTTGATTTTTATTGTCTCTGCCTCCCAAAAGCGTGGAATTTTGAGTTTTAAACTTTATCGCACCTGCCTTTTACAGGAAATATTAGTTTGTAAATTACATTGTTTAATCTATAGTCTTAGCCTACCAAAGAGTGAAATTCGAGCTTGTATTTTCTACTGTTTTCATTTTATTGAGTCAGGCTTCCAAAAGTGTGAAATTTGAGCTTGTACTTTATTTTAAAAATTCTATTACGTTTGACTTCCATAAGCTTGAAATTTCGAGTTTTGAATTTTATTGTTCATATTTTATTGCATCCAGCCTTTTAATTTTTTAACTTAACAATTAAAATATATGAGACATTACTTTTGGAGCGACGCTTATAGATGAAATAGAATAGAATAGAATAAAATAGAATAGAATAGAATAGAATAGATAGATAGATAGATAGATAGATAGATAGATAGATAGATAGATTGGAAAGATGGATAGATAGGAAACAAAGAACAGATTATTGTATCAAATTTTGTGTTAAACTTAAGAAAACTACAAAATAAGCTTATGAAATGTTAAAGGGTGCCTATTGGATGAACTGATAAGTCAAGGTAGTTTATATCGGTGGTTTAACAAATTTTATGGAGGAAATGAACAGGTCGAGGATGGATCTTGAACACTGAACAGTGCACGCAGGAAAAAAAATAAGGAGGTGCGAAGATTAGTGATGCAAGACCATCGGATAGCTGTGAGGATGATATCTGAAGCTGTTGGTATAAGTATTGGCATAGTGGAGACAGTTCTGACCGAAGATCTGATCAATTTCCACCCTGAAATTTTATCATTACTTAATGAGCATGGTCGACAGGGGAATGAAAGTGGCACATTACTGGTCCTACTGCCCTGACCTTGCCCCATGGGACTTTATGAGAGAGAGCCTGTGGGGAATCAGATTTCAGTCAACAGAGAAGCTGAATAATAAATGATGCCTCTGCATCAGCAAATTACCTGATTGGACTACCGAAGAATGACTTTGAGGAAATCTTCCAGGATCGGAAGAGGTGTGTAGATGCGGGAGGCCCTTGTTTTGAAGGCAACAAAGTTATTTTATTTACTTGGTGAGCACCAACCCAAGTTTGGCACAAGGCCATTTTACAAGCTATTACCCGGGCTTTTTAAATTCGGTGTTACCATTTACCTAGATGAGCTGCTCTCCTGAGTTAACGAGTCCCATCTGCCCGAGGCTGCTAAAGAGAAAGTAATGGTTTTGACTGGGATTTGAACTTGCGTACTACGATTCCAGAGCCCGTGCTTTTTACCAATGCTCCATCGTCGCTGCCCCAAAAAAGGCAACAAAGTTATGTAAGCTGATGAAAATAAATATAAACTCTCCTTATATTTTCTCATTACTTTTTTAACATGCCCCTACGTACGTACGTACGTACGTACATATGTATGTATGTATGCACTTACGTACATGCATGCATATTTATATATACAAACACACATAGAATTGAATCGACATTGACTGATAAGTTTACATAATAACCAAGCATGTTTTCAAATAAACTCACACACCCAAAAAACAAGCAGACTTCGTGTTTTTATTTTCCTTCCTTCTACAAACAAACAATCTATTCATTGTTTTATATCTCAAACAAAAATCGTATTTCACTCCCCACCCCAAATAAAAAATTGCGTGAAACCGATAAAACAAGTGTAGATTAATATAAACATTTAATATTTATGTACCAGCTAGTTGATAAAGAGTTTATATTATATCAGCCAGGCGTTTTAACCAGCCCGATTAAATGTCAAATATCAAATGCATCTGACCCTTCTCCCCAAAAATAAATGGGAATTGAGTCCATAATTAGTAAGAGATTGCTTCATAATTATTTGGAGATTGTTTTATGATAAGGTTTGAAATTGCTCTTTAATGAGACTGATTGGAGCTCAACAAACAAATAAACAGCTTTATGAACTTACAGGAAGACTGATTTGAGTCCAAAAGATTGGAGAAAAAACTTCCTGATCAACAAACAAACAGCTCTGTTAACTACAGAAAGAGATTCGAACTCGAAAGGGTGAAGACAAGACTTCCAACTCAATGAATAAACAAACATCTCTATTCACTACAAGAAGACAGATTTGAGCCCAATAGAATGAAGAGAAGACTTCCTGCTCAACAAATAAACATAAAGACAAATTTATTTCTATTGCAATTGTGGCTATTTTCAACAACAATAGTATTACGTCCAATTAATTGCTGGCCATTGATCCGGCCACCCTGATTTAATTGTCCACATTAATCTTAATCCATTGCTGTTTTCAAGATGTCTCCTATCAACAACTGAAGTGATTACTATTTTTATTACTATTATTATTTTAAGGCAAAGCTTCATAATCTGAGTATTTATTTTACTGCGGACTTTTGTCCTCATTTTTGTAGTTTTTTTTTTGTTATTTTCTCACTACGTACGTACGGTTCCAGGTATGCATTATCAGAGGATAGTGGTTTCAATTCCTACCCAAGCCAACCAGAGGTTTAGTTGATCAAAAACGTTGTGCTATAGACAAAAACTAAGAAAGTTAGTGATTATTACTCGGGGTTAGACTTCAAGACTCCACATTTCTGTCCGCGCTCGCTGTTAGTCCCCTGAATATAGCCAGAGGTGAAGTTGGACGAAACGTTGTGAGAAAACAACAAAAAACTACCAAAACGAGGACAAAAGCCTGCAACAAAAGTAAAAATTCTGAATTGATTTGTCAGAACTTTTCAATTCTTCTTGAATCCATTTGGTAAATAGGACCGACGAAAAAGATGTGTACTGCCAGTGAACGGTTCTGCTTGAAACATTGTACTCAGACCAGTATGTAAAGTTAAGAAAAATAAAGATGTTTCTTTTAAAGGTTAATATTATATTTACTTGGTGAACACCAACCCAAGTTTGGCACCAGGCAATTTTTACGTGGTCTTACCCGGGCTTTTTACATTCAGTGTTACCCTTCACCTAGATGAGCTGCTCTCCCGAGTTAACGAGCCCCATCTGCCCGAGAGGTTTATTGATATTTATTTACTTCATCCAGTTATTGAAGAAAATTGCATGTTCATTTCAGGTGAAAGTCAAAAATGTATAATGTAGTTTAATACTTGCATTTGATCAGGATTTGTAAAACCACTTTTAATAGATTTAAAGGATCTTGTTCAGAGTTCTTTGAAAGTTTCCAATTAGTTGGAATTTAGAAGTTAAAATATTTTGTTATATTCATTTCTCAACTAGTATCCTTAGGAGAGGTACAAATCTGTTTCCCATAGATTTAGCTATAGGTTAAATAGCACTAAACTGTTTTACCAATAAAAACGGTTAGTTTTTAAAAATATTTAGAGCATTAGTTTTCTACATATGTGGACATGCTATAAACAACTCAACTCTATGCCACCCCCCAAAAAAAAAAACAAAAAACAAAAAAAAACAAGGAAAGTAGAATTTAGTTAATATACTTGATCAGGCAACATTTACAAGAATGATGTAATCAATATATAGATTAGTATAAGAACCAATATCAGAAATGTTTTATCAAATTTGGTCTAAAGTTTAACTGTGATCAGCCAATATTCGTTATTCAGAGGAGAATTTTATACAAATTGCAGCAATAGTGTTAGATAATGCCAATTGCACAGTGACCCCACTCTCTTTCTCCTTTTCCTGAAAATAATGATTTTTTTAGGAAGGTATCCTTTTTTATTTTTAGCAAAGAACAAATTTATTTTGATTGACATTTTCTGGTGAATAGTTGTCTGTAAATAGCATTTGGTATATTAAGTCATCTCTTAAGATGTTGCTTTATTTGGAAATGCTCTCCATGAAACAAATTATCAAGTATGCTCTTAAAAGGTCAATAAAATATTTGTTTGCTGTCTTTGCTTTGTAGCTAAACAGAAATCAAGAACCAGTTTGAGATTTGAATACTGGTCAATTTTTTTATGGATAAATAAAGTATGGTTCTACATTTTGGATACATATTTACTAGATAATTTTCAAAAAGGTTTTTACCCAATAAACATTAACAAATAACATTCTCATCAAAGGTTTGAGATTTATAAGTAAGGGTTATGTAATAAAGAAAATTCATATGAACTCAATATTATCAATCTTATACTACTGATACTTTTAGAAAATTTGCGCTTTAACCATTTGATCAATTTTTTTTCTTCAAACATACAACATGTGACCAGAGGTTGTAACACAGTTTTGGTGGCTAAGGCAGAACTGACCACACCTGGTGCCACCAGCAGTTTTCGCCACTGGGCAAAGTAATGAACAGAAAAAAGATTAAATGGCATTAGAGTTGATGAAATATCTTTTGACATAACCTCATTCATTAAGAAAATCAGTTCAAGTCTTTCTTTATATTTTCACTTCAATTTTTTATAATTTTTTGTAATACTGAAAACAAATTAAACACATCATTACAAAGTATTCATATATGTTTAGTTCTGGAAGCATCTTGTGGTAACCGAGCCTTGTCTTGAAAATAGATCAAATAAGTATTGATATATAAGCAAGTATTACTACTATTATAAAAGTGACCTTGTGTGCTTATCTGAGGAATGGTCTTTACCAAACTACTTTGCCAATTTTTGGTCTAGAGACTTGAAATTTAATATATATGGCATTCGAATCCGTGGAACAAATTTGATTTGGTTTTGGAACGAAATAAGTGATAAAACTTGAAAACTTGAATAATAGCAGGCATATAGTGTTCAGTATTTCAGGGCTTATATTGGTCATTAGGATGTGAATATAACTGCAGTTTACTAAGATAATTTTTGGGTTTCAAAAAATTATTGCAGATTTCATAGAAAGAAAAAAAAATCTTGGAGTTACAAAAAGCACAGATCAAAATGGGCACAAATGAGACATCAAAGCAACCCTTGACCAAGACTTGTCAATTTCTTCTAGTAAATCTGTACAAGTTGATATATTTGAATGCATTTTACAGGTGTTAAATTGCCACATATGTAGTTATCATAGGCTCCTTGCCAAGATGTGCATATTTCCTTGCTTGTATTCATTCTTTCAGTACTTTTTTAGTATCAACATTCATTGTTTTTAGATTACCTAACATAATCCAGAATTCCTGTAAAAATAGAAAAATAGAATGAAATATTCCTTAGATATCGAAGTTGAAATTAATATATATATATATATATATATATATATATATATATATACACACACACACACACACACACACACACACTTCCTGGATTGGAAATAAAGCGTATGAACACTGTTTTGAAACTTGGTTTGGATATATATATGTTTTTACACATGAGGTTTAGTATTTTAAAGAATAAACTAACCAAGAACTACACGGTTGTTTGAAATCATAAGAGTATCAGGCAATCATATACAATTCTTTCAAGCAACATATTTTGAATATTCTTGTGGACCATTTTATGTTTTGGTTCCATGACTATTTTCCTGACTTTTTTTTCAATTATTAGAAATTGTTTATTTCTATACAATTTATATTTTCTATTTATGTTTACATTGTTTTAAATAGGAATATATTTCTCAATGTAGCTATGCAAGTGTTTTCAAAACCCAACTATGTCATCACAATAAACAGACTGGTATGCACAGAGATTTCTATAACACCCACAGTCTGAATTACAATAACCTGACCTACATGCTTATAAAATGGAGTACAACCTAAAAATTTGTATTTATTTTTAAAACTTGTATTTATTTTTAAAAATTCTCTTCTTACCATACCCTATACTTATGTAGCCTGATTTAACCTGTTTATCATTATTTTTTTTTTATGCCACCCCAATTCTGTTTCACTTTGTGATTCCTGCACTTTTTTGGGAGTGTTGTATTGCTTCTTTTCTTGTTTAAAATCTAATACCACTAATAAAAAATATTTAACCAATAAAGTTAATTGGTCATAATTAGTTTTGAATTAAGTTATTTGTCACTGTTTAGACTACTGCTGATAATATAATACTATAATTATTCTTTCTATGACAGACTACTACTTATTACAACTTTGTTTTACAATGGACTACTACTATTATTACATTGTGATTTGTAATGCATCACGGTTAAAGCAGTTGTCTATTATTATTATTATTATTATTATTGCATAAAGTTTTTATATTTTTTCCTGGAAGTTTTTATTATGTTGGGGTAATTTATAATAGAAATATCTATTGATGTTATATGATTGAACACAACAAAATTTAAGTTCATTTCATCAGGATTATTCTTTCTCTTGAAAAACTGGTGGAAGTCCGATAGTTCATATAAAACTTGAGTTTAATTTAGGGGTTCAACCCTCTCTCAATTCTAAGATTTTTGTATGCTTGGATTTCTACATTTTCATTTTGTCAACGTCACTATGTAATAAACTTCAATGAATGTCCACTAGGTATCCCAAAACACTAATTAGATCTCTCTTTTGATTTCTTGAAATTTTGTTCCAATTCCTGATAAGGAACCAAACAGAGCAGGCTCCTTTTTTTCCGACATATTTTTGTACTAATAGTTTGCTAAAACATTAACTCTAATATATTTAAAAAAAAAACAAAAAAAAACCCCCCAGAAAAACACTATTTTATTTTCATCATCAATATTTTGATAATCATTTGGTATCACTGAGTTTTAGTGTGAGACTGAGCAATGAGGTCAGATACAAATTATGTCCACATATCAATTCTACCAAACTTTAAGTTGTTATATAAAACATAATTGTCCAAGTTGACTAGAATAATATGCATAATACACCCTTAATGCAAAACACAGATGTTTAAGAGTTCATTTTACCTGATTCTTTCCTCTCTGAGCTGTGATTCTTTTTTTACTATTGGGAAGAAATTGGAAATGTCAACTATAATTTCAAACCTGTCAAACTATATAGAGGACTGTTTGTTAATACTGAAAACTTATTCTTGTCAGGGTATTACAAGAAAAAATTAAAACCAAAAAAAAAGAAAAGAGATTATTTCAAAATATTCTTACCAAAAATCAAAGTTCTATATCAGAAATGATTTCCAAGCTTCCATCTGCACATATCTATTTAATTCCTCTGTGTTTAAAAAAATATTTATTATTATTAAAAAATATTTATTATTTATTGTTACTAGTATTTTTGTACACCTGAATATTGACAGGTTGTAGACAACTCTTTTTATAGAGTTAGATACTTTTCAAAGGCTGCTGCACAACAGATCTTACCACGAAAATCTCCAAAAAAGAAAAGGAAAGAAAGAAAGAAACAGACGAGACTCAGAGCGATGCTACCTGCCTGCTTTAATACTTTTGCTTCTAAATTACATCAACATACATTGTGCACAGGTGCCAGGTAGTCTGTGTGCACAAATTGCATCTGTAACGATAAAAATGACAGGAGAAGGGGGAAAAATATTACTTGACTATTAATGGACTGATGGGGGTAGTTATATTGGTTGCCATCTTATTTGTACTAGGTCTACTACGAATATCGATAACCATCGAATTTTTTTAAAAGAACACTACTTTGTATGTGGAAGTATAGCAATAAGTATTAAGTGTTCATACTATGACATTTATCATATTCCTTTGATAACATAGTGTTCTTTATAGTTATGTATCCCAAACAAGTAAATTTATTTTCTATAGGTTATTTATTATTTGTGTTGACTCAAACTTTTTGTCTGTTGTCCACATATTGCTTTAGTTTTGCAAGCAACATCTTCGTCTATGTGCCTTCCTCTTTTCTTTAGGTTTTTCTATTTGAATTCAGGATGTTTGAGACAGCTTCGAACTCTGAATTGTAAATAATAGATGTGCACAATAGTTGAAATACAAATAACAAATTATGAAACCTCACCTAAAATCTCTGCCATAAATTGTTTATTCAAATGTAGGCCATACGAAACAATGAACAATGATATAGCCCGAGGCCTTAAATATAATTGTTAATGATGCAGACAAGAGATCCACTAATACTTTGGCATACTGAGTTCAAACTTTACTTGTTCTATTGCTTTAACTTTTGAACCTTGGGAAAAATATAAGTTAACTTTCCACTTCAGACATACATTAAATCTTAGGTCAAATGTAACCTGAAGTTATCCATATTGGTTTTGCTATTTATATCTCTTTAAACACTTTATTTAAAGCAGTTTTTCGATATCAACTCACTACAGCCTGATACTGATTCCACTAACTTTAAGTTTTAGGAGTGTTAGTTAATTTCTAAATCAGATCAATGTAAAATTTAACCCCATACCTGTTATTTTGCTAGTTTACATAGCTATTATGTAAACTTAGTTTTAATATAAGTTTTCTAAATAATTTTTTTTTTATTCCTATTGATTTGGATAAGTAAATGAATAAAGTCTTTAAAAATTCTAACTTTTCATAAATCAATTTCTTAAATGTTCCAATACCAAACAATAGGAATTTGATTTTTCTTTTTCACTATTTTGAAAATAAACTAAATATATACCAATACTATAAAATAAACAAAAAGAGAAATAAATTTTATAGTATAAACAATGCATTTCTAAAGCAAAGTCTTTTGATCTTTATGAAACTACTCAAAACTTTTTCTTGAAACATACAATGATAATTGCTAGATACTTTTGAAGACTGGGGAATGTAGCAGCTGAAATGTTTTTGAGTAAGAAAATAGAGATGAACATGAAAGTCCATAATCATATAAATCAGGTAGAAGAGAATAGAAAGTAGTGTTAAATGGGTTGATTTGTAGGTTTAGGATATTCTTTCTTATTTTCACCTGTATTGTAATGATTTTTAATAATTGTTACATTTTTCTGCTTGCATGTACATGAATAGCAATTTGTAAAATGCCCACAATAGGAACATTTTTTGTATTATTTCGATAGAACTATTTTCCTTGTGTATATATGTAATATTTTAGCCTTTTAATATTATTTGTTGATCAGGAACATGGACTGATATTAGGCACATACTCAATAGTAGGTTATTAATGAGATGAAGAGTTTAAGTATCGCAAGAATAAAATTAAAAATTCATAAGTGAAAAAATTTTTTTAAGAAAACCAATCTCTTTAGTATCAAACAACGCAAAAGGGTTGAAATGCAAGTAAAATAAAACATCCACTCAATCAATCTATCATAATTAAGAATTTATATCAGTCTTGTAGCAATTACAGCTGGTGATTGAAGAATATTTATTTAGTATTCTAAAAAAAGATGTTATCTCTATTGAATTATACATTTTTTATGTGTATCAATGCTAGTCTTCATTTATGGCATTGACTTTTTACATGTTATATTGGCTCATCATAAAAGTTTATGGGGCTCGTTAACTCGGGAGATCACCTCATCTAGGTGATGGGTAACACCAAATGTAAAAAACGCAGGTAACAGCATGTAAGATTGGCCTTGTGCTAAACTTGGGTTGGTACCGTACATATGCAATGTTTAGTGGTCAAAATTATATCTTATTTAAAAAAAAGTTATTGTGGTTTTATTTTCTAAGGAGCTACAGGATTTAGGGTCTCATACAACCACGACGCTCTGATTTTTATACGTACAGATCAGTGGTTCCCAACCGTTTGATGACACTGCACCCTTAAAAATATATAATATAACAAGGATTTTGCTTATCCCATGTCTTGCTGATACATTCAATTTGCTATTTCTTATATTTACCTAATTATCATGAATAATATGTCTACTAAACTTGGTTCAAATAAAAGAGAATAAAAAAAATCTAGTCACAACAAAAGTAAAAATATTTTGATGATCTAAAGGTTATTTGAAATGACTTTGCAACAAGTGCTGAACCCTTTTTTTTTTTTATTAATAGCTATTCATTTAATTATTAAAAGGATTAAATATTGCTAAACTTAGGAAGCAATTTTTCAAGAACTAGAATTACAGTATAAAACTAGAGACCAGTGGTTTTTATTCTAAGAAATGTAAATTATTACTATTTTTTTTTGAAGAAGCATACATGACATTAGATTTGCACCAATAAATGTTGGTAATCCAATGAATTCAGTTAACAATAGTAATTCTTTATATTAAAGCTTTGGACATTGGATACATAATATTTGCATTTAGATAATTGTTCTAAGAGAGAAACAAACATTAGAAATAATTGTCCATTAAAACAAAGAGACCTTTTAAAATAGCAGAAAATAAAGTCTTTTATACTTTTTTTTATTCTTTGCTAATGTTATTATCTTGCAGCTGACTTGTTTATCAAATAATTCTAAATATGATTTTATCTTTTTTTTTTTTTTTTTTTTAAATATTTATAATGTAATGTTTGTTTACTTGCATTGCAAAAATACACAGTAGATCTATATTGTGTTGGCATTTATGTAGAGTTTCTTTTTAAACATATCCTATGAATATTTATAAAGCTTGCAGCCAGTAGTAGACACTAACAAAAATTAAAGAAAAAATATCCAAAAAAAGAACCACTGAGATGGTCACGGACAGACCATAGTATTTCACTCTAGTAAAACTCCTGTCTTAGGTTTAGAAAACCAATTTAATTATATACATCAAAATTAGCTATGAAGACTATAATCAATCCCACATTGAGCGCTTTCTTGAATGTAAACTCGTATAAATTCTGAAAAGAAAGTTCTTTAGAATTATTATTGTAGTAGTAGTTGTTATTACTGTGCTTGCTGCTGATGAATAGAATTTCTATGAAGAAACTGTTTGTTTTAAAGCTGTTTATTTATTAATCTCATTGTGCCAAAATATTATTGCATGAGATATTATTAATCATAAAAAAAATGGTCATTGGAGTGTTATAAAGCAGGCTTCATTAACCCTTTCCTGATTACAACACAGTGATTTGCATTTTTCCCTTTGACCTACTTTCAAAAGTATGTTTCTAAAATATATTTTATGCATTGAATGTGATGCTTCTGATTAGAGCTTTTTGAATAAATTTTTGATGATGGAAATTAAATTATTAAAGTGTTTGCTTTGTCTTTCATTGTTTCATGCATCATAATAAATCCTGTTTATATATATAATGTATGTATATATAACCACTAATTCATTGCTTCTCTCCTAGAGAATTATCCTTTCTATAGAAAAATATATTATCTCTGTTATGTATAGCGTGCAAGGGTCATTTGAGGGCATTTTAAAATAAATAACAATTGTACAGCAAACATTGCATATATTTAAACTAAATTTGGATAAATTTATTTTTTCTTGGTGATTTTTCTTTATCTACAAAACAATTTTGGTCTATAATGACTACTTCTATGTGGGTTCAAAACAGTCAACAAGCTGAAATTAAGTGGTCCTTATTCATTTCAGACATTACCTAAACAATGGCAGCCTTCCCTGAAGCTATGCTACTATGAGGATGTTGATTAGTCTCCCTTTCAAAAACACTCCACACATAATAGTACATAGGATCTAAATCTGGGGTTACATGATCATAAAAATTCTCTGATAACCAATTTTGTGTGAAGGTGCTGAATCTTGTCTAAAAAAAATCATTCACTTGTAATGATTTTTAACTTTGTTAATCACTCATTTCAATTCATTAGAAAATTATCCTGTGTCTTTTCTGATACAAATTGATCTGTCCCCATTATGTATGACTTAAATTAATGTTTTGATACACCACATTTCTGAAAGTCTGCTGTGACACCTTGGAATCCTTTAGTAATGGACTTAATCAATTTTCTTGAGTCCTTTTTGATATCATAAACATTCTGTATCAATTGTGGTGTTCTTAAGTCATCAGACCATTAAGAATGCCTTTTTTCTCTTGGCTACACATGGAACATTACTGTTAGACCCCTTCTAGTTTTAACCTTACTTTGTATACAAAAATATCTGGCAATAATTTAAAAGTTACTTATTTCTAAATCCCTGTTTTGCACTTAAACCAATGCTGACTATATTTCTTTTAATTTTGGGGGTTAATATTTTAACTCAGAAGGGCTCTGTGAAATTAAAATTAGATATAAATAATTTGAGTTAGTAATAAACTGAAAATAACATGTCCTTAAATACCCTCATAGCCTGTATTACTGTGAATTATCTAGAAGGAACAAACAGTATTTATTCACTGTCAAGGTGTAATAACTTATGTGGAATATTTCAAGACTGGGAAAGTTGAATTGTGAACGATTTGTCCCTGGGGGTTTAATAAAGAGTTCAGTTTGAAATTCTCATTAGCTAGAACTTTGCAAAAACAATAAATTACCTAAAAGAAATACCAGGAATTGTGGTAATAAGTACTGATTATAAGATGCTAGTGAGCTTAGTGAGAAATGATTGCCTCTAGTTGGTTTGCCTAAATGAGTAAGCCTGATGTTTTATTAGATTGAAAAATCTAATGCAAAAGCATTCTTCTGCACTATAAGTGTATTTGAAATATGAAAGATGGAAATTTAGAAGGCGTAAGAGTATAAGGATAAAATTGTGAATATTGTATTTTTTTCTAGGTCAGGCATAGTAATGTGCTCTT
>JAUZSX010140201.1:0-17335 GCA_034780655.1 Idiosepius hallami
AAAAAGAAACAACAAAAATCAAATTTTAGATGATATTTAACATTAAATGAAAGACACTAAAAAAAGAAACAACAAAAATCAAATTTTAGATGATATTTAACATTAAATGAAAGACACTAAAAAAAGAAACAACAAAATTTAAATTAACAGAAAATAACATTTTTTTCCATTTTTTTTATAAAAAAAAACAATAATTCCCTCCTTTTTTTTTTTAAAGAAAGCAATAATTGCAAATATTTTCATTGAAATGAAAAGTTTTTGCTTATTAGAAAATCCAACTTTTTTTTCCCAAGCTCATTAGAACGTGAATTTCCTAATTATTCTAATGCAACCAATAGTTTAAATATTCAATAGAGAAAAATTGATTAAAAGAATTAGAATTAAAATGAATCAAGCAAGAAAATCTTTTAGGACTTGATTCTTTTTAACCTGAAAGAAGTTGCAAGTCATTTTGTTGAATCTACACAACACAATTGGGATGCTTTATTGTTTTTTTTTATGGAATCCTTAATGATAAAGATGAGGACAACAATCTAAAAATTTAATCAATAAATAATGCTTTAGTTGCCTTACAAAGTTATAGAAACCTACAATTGACACAAATAGTAGATGAAGCATACATTGGCTGAACATAAAACCAGGCACATATCCCTTCAGGCAGCACCTTCCCTTTCAGTTTAAAGGAGGAGGACTGGACTAATGGATTGCAGCTTGATCTGCAGTAAAAGGAAAATGCCAAAAAAGTAAAGAATAGCAATTTTTACAACTTGTAGCTGGCCAATTGCTCAGATGAGCTTTAAGTTTAGATTTCTTTTGTTTTACAGCATATCAACCTTTTTAGATCATTTGATACAGAGAAAAATCATTTTTTAATAAACTTTTTTTTTCTGATCATACAGTCTTTTATTTTTTTTAAATAACACAATATGCTATTTAATCTGTAGCGGGAAAGAATGTAGGGATTCATACTTCTCCCAAGGGTATTAGTCCAAATGTTAACATAATCGGAAGACCTGGGATTCAAATTCATATATGATTCCAAAGTCAGACCGTCTTTTCTTTTTTTTAAAGTCAATATAAATATTCTTAAAATGCTGTTTAATCACTGAAAAATTATCTGTAAACAAATGTTTTTGGCTTTAAAACATTTAAATCCAATTCTAAAAGCTCTGGAATTACAGATCATGATGGCCAAATAGATTTGGCTAAATTAAATAATAGTTATTTTATAGCTTTTATGCTTTTTGGGATTTTTTTAGGATATTTTTGGTCTGATAAAGGATGAAGGGTACACACACATAATTTTGAGTGATCGAGTACATAGTGAGGGGAGGTACAATATCAGCCAATCACAGGACAGGTAGGATGCAAATCAATTTGTTTAACTCAACTGGGATCTACAAATTATCATTTACTACCAGAATTTCTGCTGAACAAACATTGGTCTAGTTTTGTCACAATTAGATTATTATTATTATTAAGGATTATTATTACTATTTATACCATTGCTGCTGCTAAAATATTCATTGGATCTGTTACTATTTGGATTCATTTCCTTTTCTTTTCTACATTTTATATAGTATAAAACTAATGGAATTTGAATGGGTCCTACATCCAGTTTTAAATTTACAGGCATGCACGTGGCTAGATAATGTAGATGCTATATTTCCAGAAGAAAATATGAAATTGAACTGTGAACACAGGTATTCTTATATAGTCACTCATCAAACTACTGACCAAGCTTGACATTGCTTAACGTCGGTGATCTGGTAGGAACTGTTATCTCCAATGCAACTTGGCCATATAAATCATTTGAGAATTTTAGAAGTGGTGATTCTTGCTTAAAAGAACATTTTGTGAATAATGAGAAGATATGAAGAACTGTTTTTCAATTAAGCAAATAAATAAATAACAAAGAAGCATTTTTGAAAATTAAGAAAAAATAATTCATTTTCATACATGAAGCATTTAAAAAAAAAAATATTGGCAAGTCCATGGCGCTGGGCAAAGCCGGTCAATACTTCTAATATTATAATAAGGACCAATCTATCTTAAATAAAATGGCCCTTTAAACTATCTTTTTAAAACTAAACAATTAAAACCAAAATCCAATTTTTAATTAAGTTTGCTTTCCAAAAAGAGACATCAAAGAGCATTCTATCTTGTAGATTCAAAACAAACTCACAATCAATAAACTTATCTCAAATGGAATGAGTAACATTATGTTCTTCCAAATTGACAAAAATCCCATTTTTTATTTCTGTACCAAATGACCGACAGCTGATTTCAGGAGCAGATGTTCAATTCCAGGGAACATTTTTTTTTCAAAAGACAATTATTGGTTTTATTTGGAAAATGTAATTAGAACTTTTTTTTTTTTCAATTTGAACTTAATTGACTGGAAATAATTAAGATGAAAAGAATCTTTAAATAAAAAACAGAAAAAAAGCAAAAATAGAATCTTATTTTATAAAGTATGGGAACACAAAACATTTTGTTTCTTTATTAATATATTATTCATTTGCCAAGAGGCAAACTTATTGTTGCATACAAGAAGCGGGTTTGAAGCATCTGCTCATTTCTATTTTTAAGTTTCTTAGTCATGAAACAAAAAAAATATCTAAATAGATCAGAAAATCAAACAACTTCATTAGAAGAGTTGGAAGAAGTGTTTAGTGTAAACAGCTTCTAAAATGGGATTTTAGTAGTGAAGATTTTTAAAGATCACAAAAGATGAAGCTCGTTAACTAAGATGAGTAGGTCATCTAGGTGAAGGGCAACATTGATTCTTTTAAAAGCCCACTAAAGGTCCTCCAGTTTGGGGGTTGAGCATAGGGCAAGCGACTCTTTCTCATAAAACAAGTATGCTACGGAAAAATCAAAAAAAAATTTGCTGCCCAACACACCACTGGGTGTAATGGTTGATGGATGGAAACACTTAAAAATATAATACAAAAAAAGTCATATCAAAAAATCTTTTATGTTGATATAAATTTGTTTAAACTTTAGTGTCATTATTTGTGTGCAAAATAATTTCAATTAGCTTTTAGAGTTTTTTTCTTTTGAAATTCAAGTTCAAATCATCTCTTTCCAATAGCAGTTAAAGTTATTTTATACAAAAAACTGTCTGCTTTAAATTATGGCTTTGGATTGAATTAGTAAAATTTTATGTCTGCTATGAGACTTTCAAAATCTCTGATTCATTTTCAAATGACAACTTTTATAACTTATCAGACATTACATCATCAGTTTTATTTGAAAGAGAGATTTATTGCAAACAATAACTGCAACAATATTCAGCAGCAAATGAAATTTAATGGTAGATCACCAGCTTTTATGATCTTTTTTTTTCTTTTTTGTGAGCAAGTTGCTTGGCATTTTTAGAGCCACTTGTAGAATTTGTTACTTTAAGAATAATAAATGTCCAACTCAAATCCACACAATTTCATTGACCTGAATGTCAATGAAACAAGTGCAATCTAGTTTTACAATGAAAGAAGAAGAGCTAATAAAGACAAGTGCATCTCAATAAAAACTACAAAAACGAGAAAAGGAAATTATCAATAGAGACAAGGAACAATCATTAAAAAACAAAAGAAAGTCTTTTGAGAAGATCAATTGAAATCCCCATTAAAAAGATACAAAAAAAGGTTTTTTGCCAAGCTTCATTGACTTTCAAGGATAAAGTGTGATTGCTGACAGAAGAAGCTTTATAAAAATAAAGGAGCAGACATGATAAGAACAAGACAGAAGAAAGACACACTTCATATAAAAACCTTTTATAAAGTTATCAATCTAATACCAGGGTGTATTTTAAATTTCTGAACATTTGCTAATACAAAACATTTTTTAAAAGTTAAGATATATAAAAAGGACAATTTATAAAGTCAGAATAAATATTTTAAAATCAATTTTGGACAACCTAATTTAAAGTGCCATAATAATAATAATAATAATACACAGGAGACTTGTTGTCACTGAATGCAAAAAGCAACTGGTGATTGGCGTGAGATCCCACAATAATAATAAAACATTAAATTCTTTTTTTCTGTTATAAACATGAAAAAAGTGGATAAAATTTCACATCTATAAATTGAGTTAATCTTTCATTAAACCATAAGAAATGAAATTATTTTCTTTTTTAAATTTCACTTTGGGTTTAAAATCAATTCAATTTTATCCAATTAAGAAATGAAAATAGAAAAATCTAAACAAATATCATTCTTTTTAGTATTGAGTGCCAACTTTATCTTTTAAAAAATCAAGGTTTGATTATTTAAGAAAATACAAGCTAACTTATTGATTGGTTAGTGATACAAATAATGAAGCAGTCAGGTTCTGTTTAGAGACAAACATCTTCATAGCAATTAAATAATTTCATTTCTGGTTTGCTTAAGATAAAAAAATGTCTTATTTGATTTCAGTCTCGAGACAGCACTGATGAATTCATTTTTTTATGATATCTATTTAGTTGATTCAAAACAATAGTTTGAAGAGTTCAAGCAGGGAGTTTTATATATATTCTCTTAGGTTTATATCCATTTTAAAAAAGAACATTATAGATATATATATAACTTCTCTACAGAAAACAAGCAAGGTTTATTTTTTCCTTTTTCTTTTTTTAAATATAATCAATATATAATCCTTGTAATTTTATTAGGATTGATTTTTTTCTAGAAAAAGTATATTTTTTTTCAATTCTAGCCATTAAACAAGTTATCATTAGCAATACCAAGTTTTTATTATAGTGTGACAAAAAAAAACAGTAGACCATTATTTTTTTTTATAAAAAAACTCATTGTGCACATAAATAAATGAATACATTCTATAATTTTCATTAAGATTTTTGTTATTCTTAATTAATGCCTAATAAAACACTTTAGATGTATTAGTTATTTTTAATGAATCTTTACTTATAGTTAAATTTGATTTTCTTTTAAGAACTGTAAACAGAATTTTTTTTTCTGATCATTTTTTATGTTTGTTTTAAAGATTTTATCACTTATTCTCTTAAGAATTTTATTGTTAACCAATTAATTCCAAATGAACTCAGAATTTGGGAAAATCCTTTAACTTTGTCTTTTGTGTAATCAAAAGAAATAAGAAAAAAGGTTCCATTCACTCTAATTTCTACATTATTAATTTATGTGCATCTTGTACAACATGGCAACTGGTTCCTGTTGGTCTGTTTGCAGTACAATGGCCAAGGCCAAAAGAAAGCCAGTTATTAACAAAAGAACAAAAATCAATAAGAGAGGGAAAGAAAAATCACTTTCTTTTAGATTGCTTTTTTTCTACACAGGTTTTAGATGCTAAGCTTCATAAGCTTTATAGACCTGAAGGTTATTTAGTCATTCTGCCCTCATTCACGAAACATTCAAGGTTTAAACATTTATTTAGTACATAGATCTATGAATTAGAACTTTCATTTCTGTCTCACATCTCCAAATAAATGCTACAAATAAAGTTTGTTTTTTTCTTTTAAATGAAAGGCATGTTTAGAATAGAAATATAAAGATTTATTTTCTATATAAATGAATATAGATTCAGAGTTTTAAAGGCAATTCACAGGATTATGAGCAATTTATCTATCATCCTCATCTAAGCAATTTTTTTTCCTAAAATTCATTAATCTAAGATTTATGATGATTTTCTGATGAGCCACAGAGAATATTCTCTGACACTGGCATCCAAATGAACAGTTCACTGGAACAGTTCACTGATAATCACATTATCACAAAATGATTAATACAACAACTCAAAAAGCCATGATCTGATACAAAGTTTGATTGCAACTGGGAATTCATTCAACCAAACAACCACCCCACCCCACCTCCAAGCCAGAAAGTTACCCTCACTTTTGCTTAGAAAACATTCTGATAATAAATATAGATCAGCAGATTCTTTCAATCAATAAAAAATATTTTTTTAAAATCACAATAATAATAATGATAATGTTTACAAACAAATGAATCAAATTCAATTCTGAGTTCATGAATTGTCAAAAGGTCAAACCTTAATTAGCAGTGACCCTATTTAAACCCATCCATAGAACCTCTGACTTCATCTTGCTAACTATAAAAGACCAAGGCAACAAAAAGACATGAAAATGACAAAACTTTAACTAAGAAATATAGGCAGATTCTAAAATCAAATCTGATTTTTTTAAAAAGTAATAAGTTTTTGTTTAATCTAAACATTTTGAATTATTCTTGGTCTACTGAGACCTCTTTTTCGTCTTCTTGTCTCTCTCTCTAGTGTATAGTCATGATAGAAGAATCCATTCCTTTTTATACAAGGGTGATGTGATATGGACCAATCAGAGAGCAGAATGTGGAAACTATTGTCTATAAAAAAAAACAGTCAACCAAACTGACTCTGCAACTGCCAGTGACTGCTGTTATTGCTTGGATCCGCAATTGCTAGAGGACCATCAATCTTTCATATTGGATTTATTTATTTACCTATATTATCGGACTTTGATTGAAATTAACTTGCCCCATACTTACCAAGAATAATAGAGATAGTCTAACAAAACAAAATTTTAAAAACTTGTGAATTTATCAAAAAACTATCATCATCATGAGTAAGTTAAGATTAGATATTGTGTTTGGGTTGTGAGAATAGATAAATAAAACTAACCAAAGCCTTTAGTTCAGAAGTAATTCTATTCCAACATGAAGTGTTAATGTGCATGTTCAAATTCCAGTGATTCCATAATATTCACATCCAAAGTTAATACTGTTGCAAAAGGTATGAAGCCCTTATTCCATTAGTTATGGATTGAATAGTGCAGCTTTCATTCATTAGCATGTTCTTTGAATAACAAAGAACGTGTTAATGAATAAAATATGTTTATTTAAAAGAAGACTGTTACCAGCATTAAATGACCAAAAAGATTGATCAATCAACATGAAATGAATAAACTCTAATAAATATAGTATTTTAGCAGAGTTGATTTTATTTGTTGAGCCAAGAAGAAAAGATTCTTTGTGAATCAAAACAAATCTTTGAAAAAAAAGCGTTTCCTTCAGTTTCCAATAATCA
Source organism: Idiosepius hallami (assembly GCA_034780655.1). Classification (NCBI taxonomy): domain Eukaryota; kingdom Metazoa; phylum Mollusca; class Cephalopoda; family Idiosepiidae; genus Idiosepius; species Idiosepius hallami. The sequence goes on from JAUZSX010140201.1 coordinate 7,048, forward strand.
GGAATGAACAAACTAAAGAATGATAAATGGTCTATATTTACAAATTAAAGCATTCCAGTTGGTTGGTGGCATGTGGATTTTTTTGGTATGGGGAGAAAGGGAGAATGGTATTTAGAATAACCATACATCTATACTAATATATGTTGCCACTGGGCAGCGACGGTGGAGCATTGGTAAAAGCTCGGGCTCTGTAATCATAGTACACGAGTTCAAATCCCAGTCAAAACCATTGTATTCACTGTTAGCTGCCTTGGACAGATGGGGCTCGTTAACTCGGGGGAGCAGCTCATGTAGATGAAGGGTAACACCGAATGTAAAAAGTCCGGGGAAAAGCACTTAAGAATGGCCTTGTGCTAAACTTGGGTTGGTGCTCACTAAGTAAATATAATATGTTGCCACTCAGTCTGAGCACATACATAGATCTGTCTATGCTGAATTTAAATTTCTGTTTTTTTTGAGACAGAAAAAGAATATAGAGAGATATTTCAACATGTATGGATGAAAGGTTAATGTATAAAAGGGGATATAAATAAATATGGTGTTCAATAACAGAAGATATTTTCACAAGAAGGTAAACAACAAAAACATAAAAGTAAACTAAAATGGCTTTCTTAAATGGCAGTTATCTTAAGTTTTGCTTAAATCAATTAGTGTAAAAGTAATTGACTCCATTTGTATGCTAAAATCTAACATAACTTTCTTTTTTTTTAAATTCTTCCAGTTGTTAAACAGTAATTTTGATAAATAGATAATTGTGTATTGACAGTCACTAAAAAAAAAAAAATTAATAGCTATCTATAAATACCATTCAATCTCAGATTTAGTTTCCAATAAAGATAATTCCTTCAACTAATCAGGTCTATTAGATTATTGCTGCTCATCAAGTGTTTTCTTTACTTCAATTATCATCTTCTTGGAATATTAGGTTTATAAAAACACATAATCAAACCCAGGTAATGCCTGGTAGGCTTGCTAATAGTGTCATATAGTTGTTTTTTCAACATTAAAACAGATCTTGAGGATTTCTTATAAAGCTTTTTTTTTAACAACATTTTGATGAGGAGAGAAGATAAAGAACCCAAATTGAAAGAGAAGCGTGAGTGACACAATGCCACTCAGTCAATTCCAAACCCCTAAAATGTAAGAGTTGCCAGCACTCAGCAATGATTTGATGCATCAATAGAATTCCTACCCAACATTCCCTCCCCAATCACCAACAATGAAAGCAGGTCCTCTCAGATCCCAAGAGGAGTAGTGAGTCACAAGTAATTAAAATCGATGCCACATAGCAACACTGGTCAAGTGCCTTAGACTTATTATCCAAAGTGATGGGGGAGGGAGGGTGACCAAAAGATTCTGCTTAACGAGCCAGAAGATGCCCTGCCTGAATGATGGACAGAGAAATATTCTATTAGAATAAGCCAAATTTAGCCAAATAAATGACTTGTCAATATAACTTGGGATTTGAAAAAATCTTACAGGCCTTAAATCCGTTTGAAAAACGATGACCAAGAAATATTTTTATACAAGGAACTTAATTAGAAATTATTAGCTCTTTAATAAATTTTCAGTGTTAATTTGATAATTAATGATATAATACAAAAAATATATATATAAAAAAAACATTTGTTGATTCAAAGGTCACTTATTTAATTTGGAAGGTGGTAATGATCTTATAGAGGAACCCATCTTACCATATTAATATAATTTCTACCAGACACTAAAGTCTGGAGCTTGTAAATGAATTTTGACGGCATGGATACATTTACAACTTTATACTAAAAAAAAAAATAAGTAGAAAAATGGCAATGTAAAAAAGGAAAAAAAAACAAGGATTAAATGTTTTGAATAATACAATAAAGAAAGAAACAAGTCTATACTTGAAAATAAAATTGTCTTTAATTAATTCTCCCTCCCTTTCAATACAAGCATTGTTAAAGTTCAAGTTCTTTTAAAATTCAAACCTCCAATCTTTAAGTAGGCATAATTTATTTAACATGCTGTGCATAACAACAATAGACCTACTTTTTTTTCTTTTTGCTTTTTTGATCTTACATAAAATTAAATATGAAAAAGACAAATCACTGTTTAACAAATAAACAATTATTTGCTTCAGTTCTGAATGGTGTTATAGAAACAAAATTATCTTTAGTTAAAAAAAAAGAGCCTCCATATGTTCAAATACATCAGGTCAGCAGCTCATAGTTATCTTTCTATATATAATCATAGATCCAATAAACTTTTCTAGAATATTTGAATGATAAGCTTTACTTAAATAAATTTAAATACTTTTGATCTTATAGAATATTTTGGCTTTATCTGAAAGAGATATGTTGAAGAAAAATTTCAAAGCAAAATTAGGCTTTAAGAGCTTGAAATCACAATAATTATTTATTATTATTTTACATTATATTCTAAACTTTTTTTGATGCAACAAAGCAATTTCAAATCATTTATTCATATTCTTAATTTACTTTCTTTTTAAATATAAATTCACTTTTAACTTTTGACATGTATTTTAAGTTTCTTAAAAGAAATCAACAACTAAAAACCTTTTGAATGACATAAAATCTAACACACAACATGAAGACAAAAAACAAATGAGAAGAATTACAAGAAAAAAAAGATAGGGACAACAGTAAAAATGAAAGGAAAGATTGGATTTTTGAAAATAAATATATATTTTTATAAAAACATTAAATGTTAGTTACTAGTTTATTATTAGATTAGAAAAGCATTTATTTGAATGTCACAACAGTTTTTTCTTCCTCTTAGATCAGATTAAAATTATAAGTAAAATATTTGAAACTTCCATAATCATCTTTACCACAAAACAATCCATGACTAATGACTTCAGTAAAAGGAAAATTCTAAATTGATTTTAATTTTTCAAAACAGAATTCTAGAGGTTAGTAATTTTAAAAAGTTGTTTAAAAAATGAGGGAAGGGGCTAAGTTAACAAAATCAAAATATTTTTCTCTTGCAAAAATGAAAAAAAAAATTTCATCTTTGTAGATAATCAAAAGAATCCAATTAAAAAGGGTTAATAAAAAGGTGTTGAAGAGGGAATTAAAGCTTTAATTACAGCAAGAGAATTTTTGCATCCATTAGTCACAAAGAGCAGCACAAAAAGTCCTTAACAATGGAATGAGATCTTCAAAAGGAGATTAAAGAGGATTCAATTAATTAGAATAAAGACATTTCTTTTAAGAAATTTAAATCATAGCTATAAAAAAAATGGATCAAGAACAATTTACAATTTCTCTTTATAACAAAATATACAATAAAAACATTTTTACAATACAATATTTAGAAAACCAAAAAACTCTACTAAAAACAATTTTATGTCAAAACTGAAAAATAATTTATTACAATATTTTACATAATTTACAAAATTTAATTTCTGAAAATGACACAAATAATTAAAGACTTATGCATTCCAAAATATTATGTGCAAACATTTATTCAAAAAAATATTCATTACTAGGGGAAAAAAAATTCTTCTATTACACCAACATTGCAGTGTGTGTGTGCGTTTTTTGTTTTTTAAGAATCTACAGATAAATATCTCGATTATATTTGGATATTTGGAAAAGATGACTTAGATGCATCAGCATCAATTGAAAAAGAAATCTACTGCAAAGTGATGAACAAAACAACATTAAAATCTATAGAAAATAAAATTATAAATGCTGAAACTTGCAGAAAATATAAGTCATCAGCACAATTTGATTCTTTTTTGATTTGCCAAAAAAGTTTGTCTAATAAATCTATTTTAATATTTGCACATAAACTAGTTTTACAACATAAAAGAAATGACTAATGTTGAAAATATTTTGATAGAAAAACAATTGGAGGTGACAAATGCATTCCATTTTGAATTTTGACAAGAACAAAAGTGAGAAATGATTCCCTGATAACAGGACTTTCTTTCATGCAGGATACAATGAGGGTTTTTTTTTTCTTTTAAAAAAACAATACATTTAATCAAGACCAGGTAAGGGAATACTTGCCCTGATTCCAACTTGTCATAAGTTTGGTTACTGAAAGAAACAGGCACAAGTTAAGTAAAGCCAGATTTTAAGAGTTGTTTTTTTTCCCCTTTTTTTTTGTATTTTGGAAATCTGATCCAGAATAAAAAAAACAAACAATAACCAAAAATTAAAAAAAGATAAAAAAGAAAATACAATTTGCCAAAAAAAATTCATGAAAGAAATATTTTTTTTTAAGTTAGGGTTGGCAGTGATCATATTTGTAAACAACTAAAACATGAATAGTCAATACAACTTTTTGTTTTTTTACTTGAAAATGGTTAATACTTAATCAGGAATTTATTAACATTTGATAATTTCTATATAAATAAATATTTATAAAATAACATGTTTATTACAAATTGAATTTAAAACATTTGTTATGAGAACCTCTCATTTTTTAATTTGTTAGATGGATAAAAAAAAAAAAAAAAAAAAATATTTGTACAGAGTAGGACTAATGAATATTTTAGGAACTAATTCTGACTCACTGCAAAACTTCATGCACTTAAAGAGATTTTTTAATAGATAAGAATAAAATGATTATGATAATCAGATTTGACTTTCAAATAATAGCAAGAATATAAAAACAAACTCCTTTAAAAAAAAACTTTTAAAATGTTAAAAAGGAATTATAGCTAGGAAATAGTTAATAACCATTATAGCATTTATTAAGTATTTCAAGTAAATGAAATGATGAATTGGTTCATAACAATATAGAAGATACGTGTGTAAAAAATAAAGTTCAATGATAAAGTAATTAGATTTTTGATTCACTTAGAAACATTAAATGACTAGAAATAGAACAAAATAAAATGCAAACTATTGTTGGATGAACTTAGGAAAATGTCAAAATAATAAATTATTAGAATAATTGTTTCTCTTTTTTATAACAAAATAATTATTTTTACTGAATACACAAAAAAGAAGTGCCCAATAATAAGACCCAATTGAAACATTTCTACATAATACTAAATTTAAAAGGCATTCTATTAAAGACAAGGAAGGCTTGATAATATTAAAAGCCTGTGGATCTTTCAGTAAAGAAAACAACTCCATTAATAAACAATAGAAGAAGCAATCAGAATTTTATGAACAATAAGTAGATAATAGCTTAGATGATTATTTCTAAAATCTAGAGAACTCTGATAATAGTTCTATCATTGTAAAGTAAGTCTTAATAGTAGAATGCAAGAAATCATGAAAGTTGGAAATAATTTGAAAATTCTTGAAGATGAGCATTGGGATAGCAAAGAAGTAGAGGAAAAATGAATCAATGAAAAACTAATAAATCCTTTAAAAGATCATTTAATCAAAGATGGCATTGAATCGATTGGCAATTTCAAGCAACAATTGTAAGTGGATTGCCAGGAAACTTTGCCATTCAGATTTCTTCATTCTTGCAAAATGTTTCCAGGATTTCCGGAATGTTCTCTCAAGCTGACTAATATCAACAAAAGAACACATAAGCAGCCATAAAGTCAGCAGAAACGCCAGAATGCACTCATTTCACATCGATTTATTTATTTATTTATCCATAAATCTACTTAAAAAAAAACTGACATGCTTTGTATTTTTAATAGCTTTAAAAATTCAGTTATTTCTATACAAAAAAGCAATTACAAACTATTAGCAAACAGAAAAATTAAAATAAATTTCATTTAATAACAAAGTTTCTTAATTTATAATAAAAAGATTTAAAAAAAAAAACACATTTATTTAAAAAAACAAAAACCAACAAATGTTCCTGCTAAGAATACAATCGAGTATTTTAATAAAGTGCTGATTTTGTTTAATTCTAAATCTCAACAAGTGATATTTCTATGAAAGTAAAAAAAATAAAATAAAAATATGATTTTAATTAAATGACAGATTTGAAAAAAGAAAAAAAAAATAGAAATTAGAATTTATAAGAGTCAAGATTTTAAATTTTTTAAAGATTTAATCTTCTAATAATAACCTTGAACTTTGAGAGTTTTAGCTAAACCAAGCAGAGAATGAGCAAGATCATTTTTCCTTGAGCAGAAAAGGATTGAAAAAAAAAAAAAAAAAGTACAAAATATTGTGAAATAAAAAAATCTGCACAGATTCAGCATTAAAATAGAAAATAGAAAATAAAAATAAAATTAAAAACTAAATATTTAACTTCAAGAAATTTAGTAAAATTTGATAATCAATTTAGTTTTTTTTAATGTATAAAAATGACCGATTCTATTACGGTGTGTATTAAAAGATAAGAACATTCATGCTTCCAATGAATAATGACATTATTAACATGATTTTGTTGGTTTTAATAGAAATTAATCAATTCATATGCCCTATTTTTAAATGGTTAGCAAGTATACAAGAGTAGCAATAGCTATTCAAAAAAAATTGCTATTTCTTTTTATATAAATATTGAGATTGCCAATGTTCTCATTTGTTCACACATAAACAAATCAAATATATTTTTCTATTCTTTATAAATATCACTATTCATTGGAATTTCAAATGTTTTTGTCTTTTAATTCAGGTTTTTTGTCTCCCTAACAGTTTTCCATATTTGTCCTGTTTAGGGTTAGGGACAGGGTGGGGTCATCAAGATTCTTTGCCTCATATAGAAAGTGGCTTTATGGTTCTTTGCATATAAAATAAATCACTACTGCTTTTAATTTTTGCAGTATTAACAAAAAAAAAAAGGAAAGAAAAAGAAAAAAAAAGAACTGAGTGTAAAAGTCAGGATTTGTTTGTTCATTCAGAAATGACATTAATCTATGTTCAGATCAAATAAATACTTTGATGTCATGTCAGGTCTTCATGCATAAAGTTGTTTTGAATTCGACCACCCTTCCTTCCCAATGAACAATAAATACAAAACCAAAAGGTAAGGATGTTGTTATTGATACTCAAAGAAAGATGGACTCTCCCAACCATAACTCTAAAAACCCATTGGACCTAGAAGGGCTGTTAAAGTTAGTAGGATATATTAAAAATTTTTTAAACAAGTATATATATCTAGGAAAAATAGAAATTAAATCCATTTAAATATATTTTTATTTTACTTTTTTCGTTCTAAAGTATTTATTAGGCTCATTTAAATCTTAAGGTAACTTGCTCTCAAAAAAGCATCTAAACAATTAAAGGTTATCTATAATTATGATATTTAAAGAAATTCATTTGAGATCTATTGTAAGAAAAGTACATTTTAAAGAATTTCATTTTATAGTTTTATCAAATAATTGTTCAAATATATTTTTAAATAAAAGCTAGTTGTGTTAAAACTCATCAGAGAATACAGATTATTTGGTTAATTCAACTCAATCAGTCAGTATAGAATATTTGGTGAGTAGGTGGCACTTTCAACCATAAGCCTCAAGAGACCCAAAGATACATACAAACAATTGGGAGTGTCTTTATTAGCACATTTCCTTTCTATTGTTTATCTGAAATAAATAGCACTATCAAGAGTTGGCTGGGTGTTTATGAGATAAGGAAAAGTTACCAAGATCCATGGTACAAAAGTCATCCTATATAGTGCAGTGGAAAAAAAAAACTTATTTAAAACCAATAAAAAATAAGACTGAGACACTTAGGCAAAGGCAGGGAAATCAGATTAAAATGAATCTTTTTTGCTGTTTTATCAGCAAATAAGGAAATGCAAGAAAGAATCTAAGAAAATATAAGAAGAATCAATAAATGGTGTTAATATTAAATGAAAGAAAATAAAAAGAAGTTTCAAGAAGGCATGAAGAAATCCATGTGAAAAAAAGATGAAAAAAAGAAAAAATATCAACAAAGAAAGCAAGAAATGAAGAGGATTTAAATTTTGGTGCATTATAAAAAAAAAAGTAGCATTTTAATATAACAGATATTGTGAGTGTTTAGAGAGAGAGAGAGAGAGAGGGGGGAAGGGAGAGAGTGAAAAGGAGAGAGAGAGAGAGAGAAGGGGGTGAAGAGAATAAGAAGAACATAAAAAACCAAGTCCATGTATTGGAATGCTTGCTATCCATATTACCCAACAACCACTCCTGCCTGGTCCAATCTGAATGAATCACCTTGAACGGGTGAAGCATGTCAAATTGGGTAGAGATGCAAGTATAATATTAAAAAAAAAGTCAACAAAGAAAAAATAAGGAATAAGGAGGGGTGGGAGTTAATAAGTACAGGAAACAGAGTTAATTCCTACTTGCATACGTCAGGTCAGATTTTTCAGAATCAGTCAGTTAGTGAATAACAAATTTCATAGGCTAATCATCTCATTGTAAATCGAATATTGAAAGAAGGACCCAAACTGATAATTTATAGGCTACATACAACTCAAGTGTATGTATGGTGGGGGTGCTGCTATTTTGAAAACCCTAAAGTGATTACTCACATTCTTATACCTACTTAGATTTTGATCCTTTACCATAAGATTTTAAATCACTTACTTTCAAATAAGATTAAGATTGTCCATATGGGTCAGAATCAAGAACCTTTAAGCAACCCTAACTTAACCCTATAACTAATACACAATAATAGAATCTTCTTATTCTATTAATCATGAACAAGTAAAAGTGGTAAGTCTTGTAATGTATTGTTAGTTATTACTGCCTTTTGGTAGGATTGAAACCTTCAAATAATTCTCACTGTAGAGATTCAATGCCTTTATCTGTTATGCCAGAATCCAAAGCACAACTGATAAAGGCAGTTGGAAAAAGCCAAAACATTAAAGACTAGCAGTGGGGCTCAGTATTGCCAACACAACTCAGAATAATTTTAGGTATAACTAAAAAATTATTAAAACATTATCAAGCCTAATCTTAAGTGTTCCCAAAATCAAGTTTTATTATCTAAAAGGAACAATATACTAAATATGTAAAAGATTAGACATTCACTAACCAACAAAAAATTCTAAAAATTTCTCTGAGCAGTAAATGACTATTAAGGTTGTTATGATGCGACTAACCCTATCCTAAATTAAAATTTTGAAATTACAAAATAAATGCCAGATAAATATTTCAAGATAGACCCCCAAGCCAGGCAAATGCTTTTGATAAAGTAGCATAGATGATCAACATTGATGGTTGGGTAGAAATCTCTTCTAATCCTAACAACAATAATTCATTGGTGCTGCTTTGATAAATGAGCAAATAATTTAGTTGAGTTAAAGGTGAAAAGGAAAAGTAAATGTATTTTAAGAAGGATTCCAAGTGAGTGACAAGTAAGACACTGCCAACTGAATCAAGTGGTCTGTAACATGTTCAGTCAAGTTAAAACAACAAAAATTTTGGAATACACTGGTTACAAGTTCAAACAGGTTTTGTTTTTGCTTGGATATTTTAAAAATATAAACTTTTCAATGAACAATCTACAAACATTATGAACCTAAAGAACTAGGAGTAAACAATTTTAACTCTTCAAAATCTGAAAGGCCAATATATTGGCCATGGCGTGCTCAAATAGAAGGGCTCGGAATTGATTAATTGGTAATTTTGCTAGTTACATATTGTCTTTTTTTACTATAGCTTTTTACCCCTGGGTTCAAAGGCTTAAAAAAAAGAAGCTAATTTCAAGAAATTCAAAAGTAAAAACTGGAACCTATGTTGTTTTTTTATGAATTGTAATAAAATTTTCAAGTTTATTTTAGAAATGCATTACAATCAATTATTCATTATTTGTATTGAAAGTAAATAACACTTATTTTAAAAGTGAATATCAAGCTTTATAGAATAGTTTCTCATTATCAATTAGTCATTAAGGTTTCTCATTTTAGAAATCTAATTGAATTGATTTGTGTATTGAACTGTGCAAATGTTGACCTCGTCTTTATTCTTCTTTTAAAAAAAAAAAAATAAACCGTTTACAGAGAGACACTAAAATGCATTTCAACATTTCAAGATTACCAAGCAATTTCCAAGAAGAGCAAGAAATCTAAATAAGAAATATCATAAACTTTATATTTTAATCAATATTGATTAATCAATTGTACAATCATCTTGTGCTTCAATAGATTGATAGTCTTTGAAAAACTGAAGTCTTTGTTCGTTCATTTCATTTAGTGATTTTTATTCAGGTTCCATTCCAAAAAAATAATTATTCCAAAAATGAAACTAAACAGATTTAAGAAAATTTGAACTAAATAAGCAGCATTTATTTACATAACATAGAACCCAATTTCTCGGGCAGATGGGCCTCGTTAGCTCGGGAGAGCAGTTTATTTAGGTGAAGGGTAACACCGAATATATAAAGCCCGGGTAAGAGCACATAAAAATGGCCTTGTGCCAAACTTGGGTTGC
>JAUZSX010140312.1:0-17334 GCA_034780655.1 Idiosepius hallami
AGGGTGCATCTACCCAGTGGGTTTAGCAGCGCCCCCAGATACTAACCTGGGTATTTTCTTGCCCGGCGCAACATACAATACGTGGTATTCGTAAATGGTCACCCATTAACTACTGACCACGCTCGATATATATATATATATATAATTAATGTGTTTAAAAAAAATCCCATCAAACTAGAGATTTTTTTTACACAAATGCTGACATGTGTTTTAACACAAAAACCTAGGAATGTCAAAATTGAAATAACGTTGCAGAAGTATCATGAAAGTTTTGTCTATTTTGGACACTTTCAGGATGCAGAAAATTTGACAAACTTTCAAATTTCTGCAATATTGATTTAAATTTTGACTTGTATATATAAAAATTTCTGTCTCAATGATACTAAGTAGTTTGTACTTAAATTTTAGTTTAAAGTATTCGGCATAAATATGTTTTCTATCACAATCAGATTTAGAAATTTTCTCCAGCTGACACATGTAAACCAGAAAAAAATAATTGGGATTGCCCGAAAGACTATATGTTATTACTGGAAAAAGAAGCAGATGTTAGTCATAGTAACTTGTGTGTGTATAAAAACATGTACATCCATATATAAACTTTTGTTCTCTCTCTCTTAAAAATAATGCCTATCTCTGGTATATTTGCAAACCTCCATTCGGCAATTTTATAAAAATTTTCCTGTTTTAATAGAGATTTTTTTCTTATTAAAATCTGAAATTTTTATCGAAATAAAAACCATTTGAATTAGGTTTTATCTTTAGAAAAAGCACACAAGTAATAAAACAATTCTTTCAGCAAAATAATATAAGTGAGAAAGGATAGAAAAGGGAAATTTTTTTGTAGAAGGGAAATTAAGTAGCTGTTAAACTAAAACCTTTCTACACAAATATTCAACATTTGTTGCTAATAAAAGTAATTTCATAAAATTCTATCAAATAAAATCATAATATGAAGTTGAATAATTTTCTATTTTATTATATAAATAAAGTTTGTTAAAATATATTACAAATTTAATTATGGAAGTATGTTAAATCTATAAGGAACTTATTCCTGCCTTTCCTATGTATCAAAAGTGAATTTTGTAATATTTTCTAGCATAGCGACTGAGTTTCAAGCCTATTTTAGCCTTTAGATTTCTGAAATCATTGTCATAACTTCCTGTTATGTTTGATAAATGAATAGCATAGGTCAATAGAGAGACAGCATTAGGAAATAAATGTTACAAATAGAAGAGTTCGTTTGATGTTTCATTTGTTTGTTTGGGATTAGAAGGTTTTTGATTTGTTTGTTATTCCTGGGTGGATAAATGTTTTTATTAACTTTTTTTTTCAACAAAAATATCATTCATTAGGCGAGCAAATCAACTAATGGGAGAAACTGAGATATATAATTATTTAATGCAAAGGATATATATTTCATATGAATTTATAAATACCTTTAAGTCAGATCTTAGTCTGAAAAAAACACAAAAAAACTATAGTTAATATATTTCATACATTTAGTTATTGATTTTATTAATTATTCATTTATTCTTTATGCTTTTAAAATATCTTTTTTTTTAATTTGTAGTATTTATGGATTCCCACATACTCAATGAATAAATTATAGATAATATTTCAAAGAAAAGCATTTTACAAATATGAAGCTTACTCTTGTGATAGAAGGTTGTAATATTTGTATCTTTGGTTGTTTAAATAATAAGAAATACAAATATTAACCTTTGAAGAAAGATTTTATTTTCTTATTTTTACATGTTGGAATAAATACCTTAAAATGAGTAAACTGTCCACTGGCAAGACATTCATGTTGTGGATGCCGGATCTCAGAGAGTACTGCCTACTTTTTTGTTGCTGGTAGGTCAGAGAGATAGAAGAGGATTCTTGGATAGCAGTTCTTGGTGTGAAATATGAGAGAAAAGAAAATATTTGAAAAAACAAGAGAATTCCAATACTATTTAATTAGGCAGTATGTTTTAATATAATATAATATACTTTCAAAAAACAAAACTTTTTACTAGTGTAGTTGTAATATATCTGCTGTTACATCACAAAACATATTGATACATCTATTTATACACATTATGCCCCTTCTTCAAAATAGTTGGAAAAAAAACCCAGTATGTAATATTAAATTATCACCCATTTAAGCACTGTGTGTGTGTGTATGTATGTATGTATGTGTGCGTGCTGTTGTAAAACTAAACATTGAAAGGATGTAGGCCGGTTTGAAACAATTTCTATAAACAACATCTTAAAATCCAAAGATTGTACTTTTAATTATTTCATTTTTATTTATTCATTTATTTATTTTTAGTCTCACTTATGTAAATAATATATATCTATATATATATAAAATTTACTATGACAAATGATAATAGTCATATATAATGCAAAGAAACTTTGTTGTATTTGATAATTATCATTTGTTAAGTCACAGTGAATTGATAAAATTCCTATTATATTTTTTTATTTACTCTATATGATAAAAAAATATAATAGGGAAATTGAGGAATTTATTGAAGGTCTAAAAATAATTTTAATAAAAAAATATTTCATAGAGCCAACAAAGAAAGTCTAGATTCTAAGTTTTAGAGTTTCATTAATTTGACAAACTTTAGTACAAATAATGAAAAAAACAAAGTTTTCATTCTTTTTTAAATGATAAAATACTGGCAATGCTAATCCATTTGTAATTTTGTATTTGTCCTTTCTTTTTATTGCTGAAATTTTCCATAACTTCTTGATTATTGAGTGGTTCCTCTCTAAATATGTGTTTCCTGTCAAGGAAATTTACATCCTTTCTCTGGGCCTAAAGTGCTAAGATTCTCCTTAACCATATACAGCTGACAGTGAGTAAAAAATAAAAACCACTGCTGTTACATTCCACTTGTCTAGCACTCAAATGCTATGCATGCTTTGAAATTGAAAAGTCATTGTCTAGTATGAAATGAACTTCTAACTTAACTTGCTACTGAAGTTCTTACTCACTAGGATGACATATGTTTTAAATAAAATAAATAACTAATTAGTTGGCTTTTTGCAAAACTAAATTTTCTGTGCAAATTCAATCTGGCATTAATAAAAAAAATGCCTGTTTGTTGGGTTTGTTTTATGGCATATCATCCTTTTCAGTCATTTAATGCTAAGCACAGTCAATTCTGGTAAATGCCTTTCTTCTGTCATCAAATCAGTTAATACTAGATGCACTATTTAATCCATAGTTGTATGGAAGGTGGATATTGTACCTTTCCCAATGGTAGTAATTTCCAGTATAAAACCTTTACAGGTCTAATGTATGGTTTGAAAAGTTTTCAATTAAAAAATAAAGATCTAAATCAAGTTAAAGTGTAATCATAAAGAGTAAATAGAAAATTCTTTTAAATGAAACACAACCTCTGTTTAAAAATAATCAACTATACTTTAAATGTAAATTAATTAATGAGAATGTTTAAATCAATGTGTCATATTACAAAATATGAATATACAAATACTTATCTATTGGCAAAAAAAATTATTAAAAAATCTAATATTTCTGTAGATAAAATATTTTCTTTAGAAATTCTTGCTTTGAGTTAACATTTACTAAAATTGCGTTACATCCAGGCTAATACATTGTAAAAAGATATGAATTCCTATATTTCCTCCAAGCTATTAAGTAGTGCATTTTCAAACAAGTTGTTGAAAGAAAAACACTCATCAGAAATGTTTATTTCAACATTAAATGACCAAAAATGTTGGTCATTTGTAAAAACATTTTACCAAACCATTTTTAGGTTTAATTTAGGAATAATACTTTGGATGAAACCCCTTTAGATATGAAAATCTGAAAAAAGTAAGAATGATCTAAATGATATCCTTTATTTCTCACAAATTCAAACAATTACTCATTACTGAATCTTATTTCTTTTATATTTCAGATAATTGATACTGTTTCTTAATTGCCTGTGGTGGTTACTACAGTGATCAAGCATAATCTGTGATACTCATTGAGGGAAGTTACGTTCAGGAAAAATGGGAGATGCTATTATATGTTTTACTTGTTGCCTTACAGAACAGCCCCCTCCTGTAAGTATATCTTTGTTTGGCTTCTTTCTTTTTTTTTTTTTTTTTAATAGATATATGTTCTCAAAAAAGTTATGTATCTTATATTGAATTTAAAAGAAATTAAAATTTTTCAGAATTAAAAAAAATTTAACAACTAAAAAAGAACAAAATAATATCCTTTGTAAAAAAAAACGGAATGTACAAGAAAAACATTAACACGCGCAGAAAACTTAACTTAAATTAATACAAAAACAAAAACCTAGCAACATAAACATTAGGAAAACAAAACTTAACAAACATTAACTCATTTACACCTGATGAAGACTGAAAGTTCACAAAGTTGAAATGTTGTGAAGAAAAAAAAAAGATGAAAATAAAGATGAGGACAATTGTCCAAAAAATACTTATAAAATCATAAAATCACTAATAATTATCATTAAAACAATTCTGAGGATCAAGTTATATTTAATGGACAACTCATTTGTAAAAAGTTGATTTAAGAATTCATAGACAAAATGCAGTCTTTTATTCTAATTTATTTTTGTTTATTTTATGGCTAAAAATATTTTTGATTTTATCTGTAGACATATTTATAGAAGCAGATAAGAGTAGATTGTCATTTTGAATATCCAAAAGCAGACAAAACAGCAAAGACTCCCTCTGTGTAAATTAGGCAAAAAAATGGCAACTTGTCACATGTATGCATTAGTGATCAAATTCCAGAGATAATTTTTGAAGTTGTCAACATAAAAACTAAAAAAAATAATAAGATTAATTATAACAATTTTTTTAAAAATCTATTTTTAAAATGATAAAAAAACCTATGCTCTATTGAATACAATATAATGATTGAACGAATCCCAGAATTTTGATAATCTTTTAAATATTTACTGTCAAAAAATGGAATTATTTCAGAATTTTTGTGTCCCTAAACATATAATATTTTTATGTTTACTATAATACTAAACAAAATATGAAATTTAATCTATAAAACTGATTTTCTAATCTATGTAATGACAAGGTTTTCAGAATTAAGACACTGGATTATTCAAATCCTTCCTGAAGCTTCTCTCTGGAAAATTAAATGGATTTGCTTAACTGCCCATAATCATGAATCATTAAAACTAATATTCTTGTAGAATTGTACCTCTATGTCAATTTGAGTTTGTTCATTTCAAAAATTATATTTCTATCTTTTAAAGAAACTTGCATATGAATAATAGTTTATAAGTATCATAGCTTGCTTTTCTTTACCGGTTTCTTGTGTTTTTTTTTCTTTCTTTTTTTAATAATAAAATCAACAAATTAATTGCTTGAGGAATAAAAACTGATGGTTTACGATTGTCAATTAGATTAGATGAATAAAAGTTTTGGAAGAAAAAAAACTCTTTGAAAGTAAACCTTTGTGAACTAATAGCTTTGGGATTTGGGGAGGGAGTTAAAAAAAATTATTTTATTCAATTTTTGTTTTAGGAATAAATCATGAAGGTTATTTACAATCTAATGCAGGAATCCAATTTTTAGATTTAGAGATGAAAATTTAGAAAAAAATAACTTTTAAAATCTTTAAAGGACTCTTTTTTTATTAAAACAACTTGTATGAAAAATGACATAAGTGTTGAGAAATGACTGATTAAAGAGAAAAAAAAATGAATGCCAATAAAATGTTTGTTTTTTTTTCTGATAGACTAAACTATTTTTTGTTATCTTGTTTCAGTTGGCAATGAGCACTTTCAAATGGACTGGAATATTTCTATTTAAATCTGAGTAGAATTTTATGTTAAGTAATGTGTTAAGTATGCATTAAGGTATTTTAAGTCCATGGCAAAAATAATCCAAAGGATATTTAATACTTTTTGAATTTTAATACTGTAGCACAGCAAACATTTTGAAAAATGCAAACGCAAAAGATAACTCATTTTTATTAAAGATCTAATTTCTTGTGTAGGCCTTAGGGACAATGTTATTATTCGCAAAACTAATAGATCTATAGTTTAATCACTTGACTTGGTTTTTGATCATACCCAAATAATCTACTTATCATGTGACTCCATATAAAAACAGAAAAAAAATGTCACCATTCTATTTGGTCTTCTGAACCACTTCAAGCATATATATCATTCAATTTTTTTCCAGCTATAAAATCACTGTTTTCAGTTAGATGATATTTAGTCAACTAAAATCATTCAGACATACTTAACGACTATAAACCAGATAATTTAGCTACCATCTTTGCAAAGTAAAAATAATTGCAAATTATTTTATCTACATTATTCATAACTGTTGTAGATACATGTTTTTTTATCCCTTCCAATTTTTATTATCTACAACTGTTAAAAACTGCAAAACAACCATTATATCACCCATATCCAAAGAGTAAAAAATGACTGCATCACTTTCATTTCTTTAAATCAATATTGATTGTGGTTGTTGTTTTAGTTCAATCGGAAACAAAATGGTTCAACATTAAATTTAGAAGAATTAATAAATCTTTATCGATATAAATTCTTGTAAAAAAAATTAACGAGGTAATTAAATATGCAATACTTGTAAACACTTTGTAAGAAAACCAGTTTAAGTTTAGTCCAAAAAAAGGGTCCAAATTGTGAGCAGTACTTTAATAAAATTTTTTTTTAAATAGTTGACATTTACAGCATAATAGAGTAATTTAAATAAAAAATCTGGATTTAAAACCAGTATTACTCTGAGTATAGATGATGTTTGTATTGAGATAACTATTATAATAATGTAAGGAAACAATCTGAATAAATATTTTTTCTGAAATACTGTATAAGTTAAAGAAAAAAAGTTTAATAATATTTTCAATAGATATATGAATAGATATTAGAATCTGTTGTGAGGCTTTCCACTTAAAGATTGAAGTACATTTGGGAATCTTATGTATTAATATAAAGTCAGTGCTGTTATGATGATAATGATTGTTTAGCTAACTGTTGCTAAAAAATGGTTTGGGGTATTAATTCACTATGATTTAGAAATGCTGCTTTGATGTAATCAATTATTTGATTTTTCTTTTTTTAAACAAGAAAAACCTATTCTTCTATCATAAGCTTTAGTAAGTACTGTTTAGTCGAATAGAACCTGTACATTAAGATTATTGCATATAATGACACCAACAATAAAAATAATTTTATTTGGTATGGACATAACAATTTTTTTGTATTATTTCTTTAATAGCATAATAACCTGTTGAGTTTATTTAAATGTTTAGACTGGTTTTATAGTAATATGATTTCTAAATAATTTTTATGTCAACTTTTTATTATATTTTTAATTGATTTTTTTTAAATGTTACATTACTATTTAACCTGTTACTGAACAGAATAATGATATACTCTTAAAAAGAATATGGATCTTAAAAAAAATGTAAAAAAATCTCGTAAAATAAATCAGGAATGAAAGATAGTTTTTGTTGGGCAAATATTTACAAATAAATTCTGAAAAAAAAAGTCATCATGATATTGATAAGAATTAATTTATTGTATAAAATTGGAAAATATACATTGCTCATTCTAGTGGTTTTAGAATATTCCATTAAACTTATCTAAACAACTTTAATTATTAATCAATGTAAGTTACAACTGTTACAATCAATTTTTCTAAATGATTTATATTGAAATTTTTATGCCACATGTAAACAGTTACAATGAATTAATATATAATTTATTATACATGTATGTATATAAGTGAATTAAATGTCATGCTTACAACAATATACTGGAAAAATTTGCTACATATGCGTTTTCTTTAATAAGTAACATAATTTTATTGAATATTATTGTTCTAATAAATACTTTAGTGACTAATAACTCTGTCCCACTTAGTTTTATGGAAAAGCTATAGTATACCAGGTATAACCTGGCAATGATAATATCAATCTGCTTTTATATTTTTAGATTGAAAATAATTCTGGACAGTTTCTGCATTTACATTTATTTCTTCTTTTTGATAGATTTTTAAATAGCATGTTAATTCTTATTGGCATTTTATATTAAGAAGAATTATTTTGGATAAATATGTTTACTTTTGTAAACTGTAATCAAAATTCTTGCATTGCTTAATTTATAGCTAGTTTAAGGGAATTCTTATCCTTCCTGGGTTTATACATGCAAAAGTAAACTTAATGAAAAAAATATACCTTGTACCTGCATATTTTTATTCCAGAGTTTCAAATAGTCTTATGTTTTTTTGTTTTTTTTTTATTGTTACCTGTTTTTCTTTACTTCAATAAAATTTTATATCATTATATTTAACTATTATAGAATTTTTATTTAACTTTATCTCACAAACACACACACAATATAAAATTAAAGTATTCATCAAGAAGATAGACATCTATTTACATTCACATTTGAATTGATACTCTTGGGAAAAATATGAATCCTTACATTCTTTTTAACTATAGATTAAATAGTACATTCATTTATTTTGTTACAAAATCTATTACAATTGGCTTCATCATAAAACAAAAAGATTTTTTTTTCAAATTTTTATCTATAAAGAATATTTATTTAGAAAAAAATTAACAAACCTTTCTTTTTCTTAGAATTTAGTTATCAAACGACAGCAAACAGCAGCTTTGCTTCCAATCGAGTTGTCATCAGATGGCTTTAGATTTATAAATAGTTTCAGAACCTGAAGCATAATTGCTAAACAAGCATGCAAATATCTTACAATACATATCCTGTATCCCCTGATTAGATTTTATTGTATTGATTTTTTTTTCAATCAACAATGAAATTTCTGACTTAACAAGGCCTAAAGACACAATCTGAACACTCTTAATTTGATTTCCTTTGGGAATTCCAGTTGACATTCTAAATGAAAACAAAATGCCAGTCTTTAAAACCATAAATTATGGCTAAAAAAAGTTTTCCCTTTTAATAAAACATCCATTAATGCTTCCATTCTTATTGTCAGTTCCACAAAATATTTTAATAAACTTGCTAAGAATGCCTAAATCTTAATTTTAATTAAAGAGCAGTCATTGACTGGTAATTTCTTACATATTTTTCATTTGATGGATGTAGTTTACTAATATAGATTTTGATGTACTTAATTTTATAAACTACTTTTAGCTATTTTTAGGGGAATTCTTTATTTTTTTTGTTTAATGCTGATCTCATATAATAGTTTTCTGCTTCATATTTTCTTTCTTGACAATGAATCTTGAAAGATCTCATCTTTTGTTTTTTTTTTCTTTGAGGATAATTTACTTCAAAACCTCTGTTTTTTTTTTCTTTTGGTCTAATTAGTTTTTTTTTCACAATAGTCTCTACAGTTTCCTGAACATGTTAATCATTCTATTTTTGACCTGTTAAAATGGAATCTCCCAACTTTTCACAAATCTGTTAAGAGTTGAACAGCAATAATAAATTTTGAGCTTTACTTAATTCAAATACCCCAATAAATAACTTTGTTTGTCAGGTTTTATTACATGAGTCTTAATTATTATTTTTATTCAACTTACATAGGTTTTTACAATCACTTTTGTTGTTATCTTCACAATGAATATAAATGATCTAAATTTATCAGACGAATTTTAATCATTATATTTATTAAAGACTAGCAGATAAACCCGGCATTGCTCGTGTGGTGGAATTCATTTTTTTTCAAAAGCAGTTTTTCAAAGCGGTTTTACTAATATTTTCCTTATCATATTTTGTTTTTATTTTTATTGTTTTCTTTATCTTTTAAAATTTATTCACAATTTTTTTTACATTGTCAAATTGTTAGACAAAAAATTCCCCCCAAAAAAAGAGGCGAAAATATTGCCATTTCATTTTTGACTTGGATAGTATAAAAAAGAGCTATTTGATAAAATTTTAGCATATATATTCTTGCGTAGAAAGTAAATAATGTTAATTTAATTTAAAAAAGTTTTAAAAATGTGTCAATAAAAGACATGAAAAACAGAGGCAGAATGGAAGGTATAAAAATTTTACTATGCCTGGAAATTAAGGTTTATATCAAACAAACATTATTAGTAGAAAAAAATGATAGGTCATTAAAACGGCACATTTAAAGAAAATTTTTTTGTTTGAGTTCTGAAATAATCATTGAGCTATCATACTTCTCATTACAAGTTTTTCTCTCCCTTTTTTTTTTTTAAGTTGTCAGTACTTAAGATTTTACATATATTGCTCTATAGATAGACATTCCCAGTGATTTGAGTTCAACTATAATTAAGAACTTTCCCAAATTCCCTCCATTTTAATTATTAGTCAGTCTGTACTAAGATAGTTGAAAACAGGAAACTCACTCTTGTATTGCACCATCCTATTTGTTTATTGTGTTTTCTTTATTATTTTTATTTTAATTTATTAATTCAACTTGATGGATAGAAAGCTTTGTGTTTAGCCTCTTATTGATTTACTAAAACTATTTTGAGTGCTGCGATTGAAAATTTTTTCCAAATTTCTATTTATATAAAACAAACCATATAGGTTTGTCTATAAGTATATATGAATTAGGTAAAAATACAAATAAGTTTAATATAATGGTAAAAATAATTGACAGATTTTCATTTTAATCACCAAAATTACTTGGGTATTTTTTATCAATATAGTTTCCATTTTAATAAAAGATGCCAAAATTTCAAAATTGATCATTCAATATGTTTGGTTGCATTGACAAATGCTATTTTGTAAACAAAAGTCTTGAACTTTTATGTCAAATGTTTGAAAATCTAATAATTGCAAAATAAGTTTTTAAATATATCTAAAAGTTCAAATTTAATAAGTCATTGAAATCATTGTGTATTTATCATTTCTATATGTTATTTTCTTAAATTATTGTTTAAAAACCTTATTTTAAATCAACTATGTTGATTGCTTTTAATATTGTTTTTAACTTTTAAAGACTAATCTAATTACTTTGCATAATAATTACATAAACCTCCAATGTTAATTTGATCTCAGGAGAAACTCACAGTAAAATGCATACAGATTATATAAACTCTAACCTGGAATGAGTCAAGTCTAAAAGATGTCTTTAAAAACGAAACCAACAAGGATTCTGAATTTTTAAAAAGGAAGAAACATTCTAAAATACAGATTATAACTCTATTTGGTTCTTAAGCAAGTTTATATCCTGCAACATACATACATTCATCTTCCACCATACATACATTCATCTTCCACCATACATACATTTATCCTCCACCAAACAATCACCTACTTTCAAAACTTAGCAAGTGATAAATTACCTACAAACGTTGATATACTCTAAAACAAACCAAACTGATTTTGTTAGCCAATTAAATATATTTTGTGTGTGTTTACCTTCAACTCTAAAATTACTAATATTATTGCTATATTACTCATAATATTCTTTCCAGCATTTTGGTTGAGAGATTCTGAAAAATTAAAAGATGCTGACTGGTTACATTTCTGAGTTGCTTTTTTTTAGTAGTTCTAATGTAATCTAATCTTTGAGATGCCATAACTGCTATACTAGTGTAAAACTCTATGATGCTGCAGGTTTTTGGTCTGTCAGAATACTTTTCTTTAAAATTATTGATATTAATCTAAGTTTTGATTTATATTTTCAAAACTTCAGAAATTTCTGGAAAATGTTTTAATTATATACATTTAAGATATTTTTTATTTGGGACTATGCTTCTCTTCTATGTGCAATAAATAAAGATTATTAAAACCTATAATCAACATATAGATACCTAAATATTTACTTATGTCTAATTTTTCTTGGAAATGCTTTAAATGAAACTAAAATTTATAGTTAAGCAATTCTGGTACCACTGCTTCTAAAACAAGAGAATATTCTTTAATAAACCTGCTTAGATAAATGTCACTGTTTCTAGCTATCTAAACACTGTGTAGCGCTTTATTGAATGTCAATATTTTTTCAATTTTGAAATTTCTATAAAATGCAAAGAGTTGAAATTTGGTACACTGGAAGAACATTAGAAGGTGCCTTATTTCCCTGATTTTTATGGAATTATAACAAATATTTTGAAAGTTATGCTAATTTTTCTATTTTCTGGTAATTTTAAGTGTGTATCACTTTATTGTAGGTCACCCAAAATACCTACAACAAAGGGTCGATTGAAAGCTGAAGAAAAGGATTGTGTTGTTGTAGGGCTTGCAGAAGGTTTATCCTTTTTAGATCTATCAAAGAAACTTGGAAGAGATTTTAATTTTAAAAAATAATGACCTGCAATAAAGCGATACACAGGGTTTATTAATCTATTTATCTATCTATCTATCTATCATTTTCTTGAGCCTCTTTCTTTTCAAACCAGCTGCTTCTCAGCTGGTTGTATTGCATAAATGCTCCTATCCATCAATTGTTACCAAGCCTTTGCATAGTCTTGTCCCTGTGTAGCTACATAAACTTTTAAGCAAGCAAAATTAGGTGGGAGTTACAAAAAGGAATAAGGCTGTTACATAAGAGAAATACATTTCAGTGAGTTTATCATTTAGTTTGTTTATTTTAATATTTGGGTGGTTTGAAGGACAAGTAAACTCTCTCACCTGATATTCTTTGTATGCTATTAGTGTACAAAAATAATGATGCAACCACTGGTTATGAGTTGTTGAAGAAGTAGAATATTAAGTTTCAAGATCATTATTGAATTAATTCCTATACCACATTTCTCTACACACTGCTGCTTATTATTAATGTCAAAAGCTTGGTCGTGCATCAATCTAGTACACTAAGCATATTTTCACAAGACATTCTTCATCCTAGATTTTTTTGTTTTCATTTCTTGAATTCTTTTGCATACTCTGCTTCTTATATAACTATGAAAAAATTTTTTTCCCTTTTGGTGGCTGTTAGTTCTCCTGCACGGGCGACAAACTAATAAAGGCTGTTGACTCTATGTCTATGCTTATCTACATATACATAATTTTATTGTAAATTACAGATGGATGTTTGTACTCAGTAGTACTCATCAATGTAATTTATATCAACATACTCATCCTCTGAAAAGCCCTCAATTGTATAAAGACAGTAAAGTTGAAAATAATACCTGGCCTGTTCAATAAAATATGACGTCACACGATTAGTTTCATGTCAGTTAAGTTCGTAGCAAAATCGTTTTTTTTTTTTTTTTTTTTTAGTATTAAAATAATTAAAATTTTAACATTTAAATAAAAATAAAAATTAAAACAAAAATAAAATCAAAAAAGACAAAAAAAGACATGTGTTTTCATTTATACTGACTGATTTTATTAATTATAATTAAAATAAGAAAAAATAATAATTAAGAAAATATAAACATTTTTACTACTGACTTTGTCCAATGTGTAAACAAACACAGTTTCAAAATAATTTTTTTTGTTCATTCATTTGACTTTTTAAAACAACTTAACAAAAAACACTGCATAAATTTCCATTTAAAAAAAAAAAATTAACCAAGAATAAAACATCATAATTTTTTGTTCCAAGAAATAGAAATGATATCTAATTTTATTTTAAGACAATTTTCAATTTTACAGCATTTTTTAGTGTTTATAGCGATTCAAGTTTTAAATACTCACTTTGCTGAGGTAAAATTGTCCCTTTTGATGGCATGTAACCATAGCCCTCTTCAATGCAAAAGGAAAGCAGCAGCAAAAGATGTTTTTAAATAGTCACATTTCTTTAAATTTTGTGTAAAAGTATGTTCAAATAGTGACTGATAAGTCTTAAAACTTTCTCTTAAAAAAGAAGCATTTTTATTTTCAATATATTTATCAAAATCAGTTTCCCAATTCAATTTTCCAAATAAAGATGTTATTTAGTGTTTCTATAAAAGTAAGTTTTGTAGTACACATTTTTATTGTTATTTAGGGAAAATAATCTTAGAAACAAAAAACTTTCTCATTATAGTAAATAAAATATGATAAAAGAAATTAAATGAAAATGGGTTGTTTTTTTTGCTTTGCTTTTTTTTCTATTATTATTATTATTTTTTTATTTTTTTAAATCCTGTACAGTCATTACTTCAGTCCTCGGTTTTTAACTGGTTGAATTGAAGATTGGTTTTGATTTTTGATTTTGATTATTGATGGAATGTTTTTTGGGGGTTTCACTTAGATTAAAATAACTTGTTTCTTTATTGCACCATTAAAATAGACTATCATAAAGAATAATTTTAGACAATTGTTTCTATTTCAATTAATACTACAATAAAACCAATGCAAAAAATGAAGTTAATGTAGAAAATAAAAAGTATTTATTCATTTATTTCTCTAGAATTAATATTTTTTTAAAACTCTACCTCCTCTATTCTAATTTTTGTTGGTTGTATTAATATTAACTAAACATTATTTATCTACGTGTCAAAATTGATTTTTGGTATTCTTAAAAATAAACCTTTAGAAAAACTCTAAGTTAAAGAAATAAGTGTGTTATCAAATAATACATTTTAGAATAATCTATGAATGCATATCTAGAGGAAAAAATGAAAATTATTTTTTTTTTGCTATTGTCGTGGTTAGGGTTTTTTCCATGTCTCTATGATCTGAATAGTTCATTTATTTTATGATTTTTACGCCGCTACTCCCAAAGCATTTGTCTAGAATCAGAATATATTACTTAAATTGGCATGCTATCATGCCATTCATTTTGTGGTAGAGTTAATTTTAAAGAATATAAATGATCTGATTGCAACCAAATGGTTTTGATGGCTGGATGGTTTTTAAAACAATATAGCCTTTGTTACACCTCAGATCAAGTTACTCATACTGTTATTACTACTTATGAACTTAAACTAGTGTTTGAAATTTTTTTTTTAAAAAAAACAAAAAAAACAAAGTCCCTAAATTAAAAATTTCCCCAAACCAAACCCTAATAAAAAAAAATCTGAACCTTCCACAAGTTCTTATTTTGTATCTCACCTAACAAGCATGGTTGGCTGTGAGTAGAGAATAACAGTAACTTCATCAAATAAAGTGGGTGGCAGTTTATAAATTGGCTCTGTTGCAAGAAAATAATTGCAAGCCTTCTGTATAATTAACTATTAAAAGAAAACTGGACAATTTTTTGTCCATTCTTACAATAAAAATGATATTCTAATAAAACATTCCTCAGAACATTGCATATAAAATTGTAGACAACACACACAAAAAAAAGTAAATGCAATATTTTCAGTAATTTTGTTTTTCATATTTCAAGAACAGCATAAAACCTACAAATAAAAACTTTCCATTTAAACAATTTCAGAAAAGAATAAAAAATTGTATATAAATTTTATCATTCTCATCCATGATGGTTTTTCAATAATTTTCTAATGATTATGCTTTTTAGAAAATTTAAATTCCTTATTTTTTTTAAATATTTGCAAGACAATCACCCCACCCCGCCAAAAAAAAAAAATCTGAACCACCCACAGGTTATGTGTTTTCATTTGGTTCCTCTTTTGTAAAGAGTAGAGAAAGTCTTTTTCAGATAAACAGAATGTGAATTTTGAAGTAGATAGCAAGAATTTAAAATTGAGATAAATATTTCAACATCAATTGCTTCCAAAGTATTTTTTTTTATTTATTAAATCATACTATTCTAGTTGTAAAAGAAAATTTAAATGTAGATAAAGAAAAGTCCTTTTTTAATGCAACATAATTATTTAATATTGAACATTCTTTTTTCCAAACAAAAGTTAGTATTGTAATGTTTTAATGTTATCAGTTAAATGAATGCATTTTGGTGGTTTACTTTCTTCATCGTAAAAAACATTTACTTAATCACACTTCTTCTGCTCCTGTTATTTTCATGCTTTCTCCTCATCCATCTAGCAAAAGTTTCCCCTCACAAAAAAGGTAAGAAAACCTGCCAGTTTGTTTTGTCAGTAAATCTACAAGGTACAAATAAACATTGACCTTATGTTGGGCTCTGTTATGCTACACAAATGATTTCTGTTCTCTTGCATTCTTTGATTCTCAGTTTTCTATCTAAATGTGAGACTTGCACTGTGTATTTTACTTATACAGCAAAAAAAAAACCCTTTGGCTATTTACTCTTTATATCTTTGTCCCTTATTTACTTTATCATAACATTGATAATTAGACCTTAAACTACTTTCAGAATTAAATATTTCAGAATTTTTATCTTGCTAATACAAAATATTTCCATTACGATGTTGTAATTTAGCAACTGCCATCATACTTTCACTAAATAATGAAGATTGTAAACAATTTTTGCAAAATACATTGAAAATTAAAGAACTTCAATATTTAAAATTGACAATAATCAGAAAAAAATTCAATATTTTTTTAATATATTTAAAAAGAAAATAAATTCACAAATTTTTAAAACTAAAATTCATTTAGAAAATTAATTTGCTTCTATTTTCTTATGAAAATAAAAATAATTCTTCTTTTGAAATTTAGCAATTATATACTTCATAATGTTGCTGTATGGATTAATGTTTCAACTTGTGTACCATTAATCCATAGGTGAATGATGGATTCATCATAACAAAAACAATTAATTTAGAATATTTTTTTAAAGCCAAGTCAATTCTATTTGGTAGATATAGGCTTGAAATTTCAATATTTGATAGATTAAAGATGATTAAATGTCTACTGAGTTTAAAGCAAACTAGAATGAGTGAAAATGATTGCTAGAAATTCTTTATTACTTTTTTTATTGATTCATTATTTTGGGTTGATCTGTAAGACACTAAAAAACTAACACTGACCCTTCACATTCGATCTGCTTTCAAAACTGAATTATTAGTATCTTTTCAACATTGATTCTTTCTTGTCAGTCTGTAAATTTTGTTGTGTTATTCAAACAATAGTGGTTAGTTAAATCATTACTGATATTCCTCATTTCTTTGTGAGATGTTGAGCTTTATTTGCATTTCATTTCATTTTATTTATTTGAAAAGATGAAAATGTTTCCATGTCTCGTTCATTCCTAGCAAATATTTTGTATTTTATTTCCTTTATAAATTTTGGGTGGAGCATTTACTCTTGGCAAAGAAACAAATATTTGCTGCAAAAGAAGTTTGAATTTAAGAAAATCTTTCTTCAGATATTTTGTTCTTTTTAAATACTTCTTTACACAATAAGATTAGGTTCAGTTATATGCATATACACAATATATATACACACCCCAAGTAAGTGCATGTCTGTGTATGCACACACACACACACACACACACACACATATATATATATATATATATACATAGATAGAGAGAGAGAGAGAGAGAATGAGAGAGAGATATATATACATATATATATCTATCTATCTATTATTATTATAAAACTCTATCGTGTTTGTCCTTATGTTTGCTTGGAAAAATTCACAATTCTCT
>JAUZSX010140421.1:0-33490 GCA_034780655.1 Idiosepius hallami
TATATTTATGTATATATATATATATTTATATATATATATATATATATATATATATATATATATATATATATATATGTACATGCGTGTCCGTGTGTGCACGTATAGCAATTTTGGATTTGCAAACATTTGAATATTATAGTAAGTTTAAGCTAGTAATCTGAAAGATAGTTATTCTCTAATTGTGTTAAAAAGATCAACAAAGAATGTTTTTGTTATAAAAAATTTCATATGGCGTAATCAAAGTTCCTGCGTGTCATTTTTGATATGGAAGAGAGACATTAAGAGGCAATTAAGTAACGGCAAACTAATCTTCTGGTTTGCTTGGGTAGGATGAAGAATTGGATGTAGATGAGGACAACTCTCTGTCAAGAATGAATACACAGATTTTACAACCACATCTCAAAAGATTTTTTTTTTAAATACAAACAAGAACTATTCATACTGCCTTCGATAGTTGTTCATATTTACTTAGTCGAGGACCAACCCAAGTTAGGCACATGTCCGTTTTTTCCGTGCTCATCTATATCCCTCGCTTTTTTAATCAGTTTTGCCTGAAGTTGTATTAAAAAAGAGAGCACAAAGAACTCTGCGATAGTTTCTAGTTGAAACAGAAGAAATGCACTGACACATAGTTCGACACCGTTCACCACAGTTAAACTCAGGTAGCAACCGCTGGCTTGGCTTTTAGACGCATGTGGTTGAATAAAACGCACGACAACACACCACCGGTTCTCCAGGATTCATCCAAATTGACTTTAACGCTCTGGTCACCGGACAACTTTTTTATATGCACGAGGTACCTCCTGATTTGCATATGAAATCGATACGTTATTCTAACTTATCAATATTAGGGGCACCGCCAATGGCAACAGCCCCCGATGTCC
The DNA here is from genome assembly GCA_034780655.1 of Idiosepius hallami. Taxonomy (NCBI): domain Eukaryota; kingdom Metazoa; phylum Mollusca; class Cephalopoda; family Idiosepiidae; genus Idiosepius; species Idiosepius hallami. The sequence continues at coordinate 885 of JAUZSX010140421.1, forward strand.
CTTCTGTATTGCACACGAACTATTTACGCCCCATTGCTTTTTATCTAAATGAATTCCTCTCACCAGTTAACAAGCTTCATCAGCCCGAGGCAGCTAAATATAAATGCACTGGTTTTAACTGAGGTTCGAACTCGTTTAATACAATTCCAGCGTCCAAGCTTCTTACGGATGCTCCATCCTTGCAGCCAATGATTCACCCTTGCTACCCGATGATCAACCCTTTATGCCCAAAATCCCTTTCAGCCCGACTTCAATAGTTATTGTTTTACCCCGCTTTGGTCACTTAATCATCTTGCCTGTGCTCGTAGGAAATAAAACCAGTATGTTTTAGCAAGGTTCACCGGGAACTGTAGAATGTCAACGCCTGTATTCGCTACGCCAAGGCAATTAAGAAGATAGGGACAACAGTCTGATAATTAAGAAGATAAGGACAACAGTCAGCAAAAAAATATGTACCCAGAGTATGAAGCCTCATCTAAAAAAATTCTTTTGAAAATAAAAGACTATTTCAAGTTTCGAATTTAACAAAGGCAAAACTTCAAAGACGAGGTTAATTTTTTTCTATTTCCCTCGACATGTTAGATTGTTATCAAAACTAATCACCCAGTATTTTCACGAGAGTAATTAACATTATTCTTAAAATATTACTTAACTCTTATGTTAGGTGTATTGTCACCTGAAAAGTCACTTTAAATAGGCCATGAATGCAGTTTAAAGTAATTTAATTGTTTATTTGTTTTTTGTTTAACGGCATAACAACCTTTTCAGGTCATTTTATACAGACGTAGTTTTTGTTTTAATAACACAAGTTGCACTATAAACCCTTTCGGCTGTAGGTAAGATGAAATCCATACATTTCCCAAGGGTATACACACAGTTTTATTCAATAACACAAGTTTCACTATTTCATGCATAGCTGGAGGGAAGATGGGTATGCTTACTTTTCCCAAAAGTAATGGTCGACATGTCAACGTAAACAGAACGACTTGGAATTGAACTCGTGTACCACTTTAAAGTAATTAAACCCTTAAAAATATTTTACGTAAATTTTCCAAAAAGAAATTTAATTGCGTCAATCAATTTTTTATTCTAATCTTTATTTACAAATTGAATACTAATTTTTTTATTTACAAATTGAATATTAATTTTTTTATTTACAAATTGAATATTAATTTTTTTATTTACAAATTGAATACTAATTTTTTATTTACAAATTGAATACTAATTTTTTTATTTACAAATTGAATACTAATTTTTTTATTTACAAATTGAATATTAATTTTTTTTATCTAGTAGGTCCCAAAATTATTATGGTGATTTTTATTTACTGCGACATTATTCATGATTATTAATAATGGCTCTAATAAAGTGTTGCAAGTGGTGCAACTGTTGAATTCTTTAGCTTCCAAATGGAATTTTTGTGAAAATAACAGTTTCAATCCTACTTAACGGACCAGTCAATGGTGTTAACACGATAAGACAACAACTATGGAAGATAGTAATATATTGGGATACAAATACAAGACCCAGTATTTTAATCCGGCCGTGGTCCATTATTTGAAAAAGGCCATAAGATGAGTTAGTCAAAGCCAGGTGAAACATCAATTATGAAGATGAATACATTTGCAAAGAATAAATACTGTCGTGGGGCTCACGTAGAGTGCCACGCGGAATAAGGTGTAAAGTAGATCTCTCAGGTTGGTGATAGCGTGTTGAAAGTGATCTCCAGTAGAGCTCCTCCTTAGCAGTCTGTACAGCTGCTTGTATTAAGATCAGACGAGTCCACTATTAGGTGAGACCAGGACTCACAACAAATACATAGAAATGTTTCAGTACCAAAAAATGTCTTTTTAACGAGTTGTTTCCACTGACAAAATGTAACAATAGTGTTGAAACATTATTGAGACTCACTTGGTTATAGTGACAGCACTTGCTGTCTGCTGCCCTCGGTAAACTGGTGCGATAAAAAGCAGAGGCCCGCATATTTGAGGTAGATGAAGAAAAACGCTCAATAAATCAGCTGAATAAATCTATGTAAACATTATTTCCTTAAGTTGACTTTCCACCAATCATTCTGTTTCACCTGAAAGAAGATAGAAAACTGGAGGTATATCCAACTCTCACGCAAATTTGGAAAGGCGAGAGAAGTCAGGGAAAAATTATTTCGAAAAAAGTGAGCAGCCCTTCGAATTTTTATTCTATTCCCTATCGCCCTTCAAAATATGGCTGTCTACGTTAGACAAAGATCTTTAAATTGGACATTATCTTATTCTATTCAGTTTTCTTGCTCGAAGACCGTAGAGCCGACTTCTTGAGTCGGCTTTGTAACCGTTTTCTGTATTTGCCTGGCAGGGTGGTTAGCTTAGCGCAGCCTAGCCATTCTGATAACACACTTGTACAGAACCTGAGATTCCTAAGATGTCACCCATTTCATAACAGGCTCTTAGTTGTTTAACTTCGGTGATCTAACAGCAACCGTTGTCTCCAAAGTGGTTTGACCGTACTATTCATCTAATGTAATCATCGAGCTTGATTAGGGTTAGCAGTTAGAATCAGACGAGATTCGAGCCTGTAACAAGAAATTTATTATCTAGTTCGAGAATAATCGGTTTGGGAACTCGGCCACCAAAATATGGGTCGATTCATTGTTTGTGGAAAATGCAGGCTGGTTGAAGATGAGGAATCTTTGATGACATTCCAAATATCACTACGCTACATTCATAGGTATAGTTTTCAGTAAAAGAAATCACACATACTTTTCTGAGTAAACAATTATGTCTGACACTACAAAAAAAATCATTTGAACCTAAAAGTAGAGAAAAAAGATGTCTTTCTATTCTACGAGATAATACATTGGACATTTAGATATATATCTTCGAAAGTCAAAGTAGGATAAATGGTAATATAATTTTGAGTAGAGTTTCACGTCTTTTGTGTCAAACGTTCTTGTATCTAGAAACGCGTATTAATTAAATCATGTCGATACAGATAAAGAGCTTAGATACTTATTGGGGGAAAAACTGAAGCTAATTAGAAAGTTGAAAGATACGAATGGGAAATGGCTGATAAGTTATCATTGTAAAAAAATAAGGCAAACATATTCCGACTCTAGAATAAGCTTAAACCACATTAAACTACACAAAAGGGAAAAAAGTCAAATGAATATTTACTCTAATCCATTCTCATGAGAATAACGAAGCAGCTTTCCGCTTTGCCAGTGAATTAATTTCAAAGATTTAATTTTAATTCTCAACAAAAACAAAAAAGATAAGTTAAATTGTACAGTGTCATATAATAAGGACAGTGAAGTTGGAGCTTTGGTTAAAGACTGTGCCCTGGAGTCGATGTACGTGAGTTCAAATCCCTGTCAAAACCATTGCAGGTTTTTATGGTAGAGCACTCTTGATGAGATTTCATGAAACAGACCGATATATATTTTTAAAAATTTTAAAGCCTTAAATCAATTCAATTTATAGATGATTTCTACCAAATGTATTTAACTCAAATCTTGGTAAACTTTTGAATCTATACATAAATTTAAATATAAATTTTCTATAGGATTTCATCGATTAAGATATCACTGTATAATTTTAAATCACTGATCTAACTCCAGGATGTATAAATCTATGAATATATCTAATACTCTACTAAATAGAATAATAATATACCACAAACACAGATGCTTCACATGTTCAAAAATTATTAATAACACAAATCTTAATAAAAAAAACAAAAACATTATTAACTAGAGTAAATATTTAAATAAATACTGGTTGGTTGTTTTAACGTTGTTTTTTTGTTTTTCTTTTGTGACATCTACTTTATGGTTTAAGTTTGAAATTAACGATTCAATACACTACATGGTAGACATTACAGAAATATTTCTTATAATTCTATTCATATTTTTAAATATCACATTCACAGCTTTTACAAGCCATTAAATATGAATTGCTTCCCGATTTCAAAACTGTCTTTTAAAATCCAATGTTTGAACAAATGAAATGTATGGTGGGTTTTAAAACTGTACTATTTCGAGAAAAGTTAACCTTAAACACTACAAATGCAAGAGTAGAAATTCAATAACTATTTTGTGCTGTATCTATTCTGAACACATTTTTAAAGTACCCATATAAATGCAAAGGTATTTTGCTCAGAGTAATGAAAATTCCTTCATAATAAGGTTTCATTGCTTGTAAAATCGGGACCAAGAAATAATGGAAATATCAAAATGCCTACGATACACAGGAGGTTTTATGTCTATATATATTTACAATACATATTTATATATTTTGTTCATTCTGTGAGGTAATCAAAATAAGAAATAAATATTGCAACTAAATAAATAGAAGTGGGACTAAAGAATTATGAAGTCATTATTTTGTAAAAAAAAAAAAGAAAATAGAAAAATACTGTTAAAATGTTTTTTGGCATTTTATTTGTAAGGGTTCCCTTGAAAAATAAAATTTACTTGAATTACTCATTCTTAACTAAAGTGTTAGTTTTGTAAAATGACAATTTTCGGCGCTATGGTGCAATAACCATTCTAGAATTATCTACCTTCATCGAACCGAATAAAAAACCCTAAAAAATGTAATGGTAACGAGTTGTGTTTAATTTGTCTATGTTTTTGTCTTTTTATATCCATTAGTATTAACTAATCTAGAGTTTTTAACGTGAAATAAAACATTTATGAAGTGTTCCCATACTTACCCAAACGAATAGACCAAAACCAGATATAAGATAAACCCAGAAATAAGAAACTTCGTACCTTGTGTCTTTTACATCCGGAATATACTGTATACTGTTTTTCTATCTTGTTTACTATATCATTTTTTTCACCCAACCGAGAATGTAATATTAAAAAAAAATATCGAAAATAATCATCCATATACACTGCGTGTTAAATTATTAACGACTTTACATTTTTTAAATATCTAAGAAACGAATGAATAAAAATCCATGAAACTTTTAGAAAGTTCTTACAATACTATTCATCTACTCTTGTCAGAAATGGGAAAGTATTTAAAACAGTATTACCGAAACAGTGTTTTTCTTAAAAAGGGCGATCATAAGGGTTGACTTCTGATAATGAAGACCCCTGAAATACGGGTAAGGGGCGCAAGCTTCCCGGGGTCAGCAAGGCTTTTTAGCTTCAAAAATCTTTTATAATGCAAACTTTTACTAAGATTACTAGGATTGCCTATAAAATCATTTTCACATTTATATCTGGAAATATACATCCATCAATTCATCTTCCTGTCTGTCTATCTGTCTTTCTATTCATATATATTTGTATGGGCAGTGACAGTGGAGCATTGGTAAAAGCTCGCGCTCTGGAATCGTATTACGCAAGTTCAAATTCCAGTCAAAACCATTGCTTTCACTTTGGCAGCCTCAGGCAGATAGGGCTCATTAACTCGGATGAACAACTCATCTAGGTGAAGGGTAACACCGAATGTAAAAAGCCCGGGTAAGAGCACGTAAAAATGGCCTCGTGCCAAACTAGGGTTGGTGCTCACCAATAACAAGGTTTTATTTATTTACACTATCACATCTTATCTTAAATTAAGGAAATAGCCACAGTAAAAATTAATGAAAAAAAACATTGTTATTATCATAGTGTAACAGTAATTTATAATTAGATTTTCAGCGGTCATGAAAAAATATTTCATTTAGTTTTCTAATATAAGATGGTTGATTATTGACAGTAAGTTGTTCATAGTTTCTCTATAGATAGATGTTAAAACCATTAGATTTCCTGATATAAACCACATGCTAAGTTGGTATCTGTCATAAAAAAAAGAAATAAAACTGAAGGTAGAAATGAACATCTAAGAACAAAAACCATAAAGACTATTAACCAAAAGAAAATGTATCTTTTGGGAACTATTTTCTAAAATTAGTAATGTTTAGTTTAACAGTTGAATGGGAAATTCTTCAAAGATGTTACAATGAAGTTGGTGCAAGTTTTAAGGACGCAGCTATAATAACAAAAAAAATCTTAGTAAACATTAATATTTTTCTTTTTTTCAATGAATAATAAATAATTCTTCAATAATAAAAAATAACAAAACTAAAATAAGAAATTGTCAATTTCAGGACTTGTAAATATCTTCAATATATTTTACATTTTTTTTAAATGGTTGCCACCTGTCAAAACAGAAATTGAGGCATAATAGTTTACATACTTTTAGCCATCTTCCAGACATTACTTCTAAAGATTAAATAATGTAGTCATTTAATTTATATTATACGGGCAGCGACAGTGGAGCATTGGTAAAAGCTCAGGCTGTGGAATCGTATTTATGTGTTCAAATCCCAGTCAAAAACCATTACATTCACTTTAGCTGCCTCAGGCAGATGGGGCTCATTAACTCTGGAGAGCAACTCATCTAGGTGAAGGGTAACACTGAATTTAAAAAGCCCAGGTATTTAGAGCACGTAAAAATGGCCTTGTGCCTTATTTGGTTAGGTGTTCTACCAAGTAAATATAATATCTTCCAAACAAAGGATTTTTTTTATGAATCGACCCAAAATAATTAATGATTCCTGAAAACCTTAAATAATTAACAAATATTTTATTGGCAAAGCATTCTAAAATGTTCTTGATAAGATAGAAATATGTCTTGACTTTTTCAAACATAAACTTAAGGCTTTGCTTAAAAAAATCCCAAACATTTTTGTGAAAAACATTATTTATTGTATGTTCTTCAAATCTGGAAAAGTGGTACCACTTCTAGTTAGTATTTTCATTTTTACTAGATTATTTTTATCCTGGGAAGGGTGGATTAGAAATTATTCTTTTCAAATAAAAAAACAAAACAAGTGAAGCATGCATGATCCCCCTTGGGTGCACAGTGAATGGAGCATAAAAAACAACATACCGAATGATATTTTGGACAGAAACTTTAAATAGGCCCCAAAAAAGACCCAAGGGATGTGAACCAGAATGTTGTCATGTTCAGAAATACTGAATTTACATTTGGGACAATACCCTCCATATTTTGGCCAAGTTTCAGAAAAATCTAATGGACAAAAAGTGTCATTTTTGGCCATTTTTGACCTATTTAAGGCCCCTAGGGCACAAGAATTTTTGCAATAAAATTTTTTTATTATGCACAGATAAATATAAAAATACAAAATTTTAGAAAAAAGTAATGGATGGTTTTCTGGCAATCTTCCGGACGCACGGGTAGATGGACAGACTCATGCTACTGAAAACAATGGTCCCTCTCTGATAAATTGTGGGACCAAAAAAGGTATCCAGAATAAATCATTTTCTCTACTAAATTTAAAGCCATATTCTATAAAATTCAGCCCCAGAAACTGCTGAATTTACTTACAGAGCCATCAAGAGATTTGAGAGAGGTATAGATTACAGAAGAAAAACCAAACTGGTAAGAAATGGTGTTGAAGATGAAGAAATAATATATCAGATTCTAAGGCAAAAAAAGATATTTCCATTTGAATAGTAGAATGGAGGAAAGAGAAGGAATGTCAGGGAGGGGGGGTCAAAGGATTTTTTTTAGTCTTATTTTGATTTCCTTTCTCAATGGATCATATTTCAACAACAACAATTGCAAATTAGCCACAACATTAACAAAAACAATAAAGAAGAAAGCATGCAATAAAAGTTAAACATAAAAAAATTTAAATTATGAAACTGAAAGAAGAAAAAAGATATTTTTTTTATACTTTAAATAAGTAATTTTGGTTTAATAAAAGAAATTCAAATAGTTTCAAATCTATTTTAAGAATTTGACAATAAAATACTAAATTGAAATTAATACAACCATTAAAAGAATACCTTTTTAAAAATATTTCATTAATTCAATATAGAAGCAACTTACAAATAAACAGCTTTTATAATAAAATATTTGTTTTTAATTGATTCTTTAAGAAAATAGTCATAATGATAGAAATAATCAAATGAAATAAAATCCTGTAAAATAAGTTTTAAAAAATTTCTATTGAAGAGAAATATTTTCAATTTCGAAATGCTCACACTCTCTAAAAATATATATTCTTAAATAAAAAGTAATCATCTTTGCCACCATTCTTAATATGGTCAACTAATAAGAATAATTTGTTATTAAAATTAATTGTTCAAAAAACTGAAAAAATTAACTAGTAAATGATAAATATTTTTAATCAAAGATTAACTCTTAGTTCATGTAAAAAATGTAAAATACTAACACAAGGAAATAACATTCTTTCTTGAATATAAAATATTTCTTCTTTCTCTAGTCATCCATCTTTTTAAGTGAATATCAATAAATCTCTCTGAAAAATGTAATAGTGTCTGTCTGTTTTTTGGTGATGTAGATTTTTCAAAAAGGGAGTGAACAAAAAATTATACAACTGTTAATATTTCTATCAACAGTCATTTCCTATAATGCTTCATTTCAAGTAATGCATAAGAAGATTAACATGCTCAGAAATGATTGTTTAAGATAAGTTAAAAGCTTTTAACAATTAATTTCAATACAAAAGATTTTTAAGGAAAAAAAGTATTTTAAAATAGTATTATTTTTAAAATAAGAAATTTATTTTAATAGTTGTAATAAACAGTGCAGTTAGATTTATAGCAGATTTAGATTTTCAACTTTAATATAAGACATGGTATAAATAGCTCAGATGAGGCCACAAAATTTTATAAAGTCGTAATGAGTGGAAGGGAGATGGATTATGTACAAATTATAACAATTTAGCTGTTGAGTCAATAAGGAAAGTATTGGAAGCTGACAGTGAGAGAAAGAGAAAAATTGGATGCTGAAAAATGAATAAAAAATAATAAATATAAAATCTTACCTTCTGCTTCTCCCCCTTCTCCAACACCCTCCCCAGCCTCTGTGTCATCAGCCATAGGAACATCAGGGTCATGGCTTGAGCCATTTGTCTCTTCATGTTCAGACTCTTTCTCTGTTGTATGATTATTATTGTTTGTGGTGGAAGAGGTCATAGTGGTGGTGGTGATAGTGGTGGATGTGGTGGTGGAAGTGGTTGTAGTAGCTGTAATGTTGCCACTGGCAGCTTTAGGGGGTATGAATTCTGTCAATAAGGAAGATCTTTGGACCTTTAAAAAAAGAAAAATAGAGAATTGAAGAAGGGGGGGAATGGAATGAAAAATTAGAGAAGGAAAAGTTAACAATTAGAGGTTTTAAAAAAATTAAGATCACTTTTTATAAAACCACAGTTAATGTCTTTTCAATTGTTAATTTAAAAGATATATCAAGGAATTTATAGCCAATTATACCAATATTAATTTGACCTATACAACAAAAACATTAAAGATGATGAAAATATCTCATTAATAAAGATGAGAATATGTAACATGGTTCTGGGTGTGAGCCAGCTTGACAGACATTGGGTCTTTCTGGGAACTCATGGTTTGTTTCAAGAGATGGTGTGGCTGGCTATATAACAGGAGATCACATGGTTGATCGGTGACAAGTTGACAAGAAATGAATAAAGATGGTTAACCTGAAATCTCTGTCTCTGTGTTATTTAACAATCTCTGATTTCCAGGCCAGTTGAACAGCAACACAGATGGGGAATAGATTTGATGATATCAACCAAGTAAAAAAGAGATAAAAAGGAATGCAATAAGGTAAGATTTTTACTGGACAGCCAAAGGCTTCTCCACTCCAACATCAACCAAAGCACTCTGAATAAATGACCTACACAACCTTGTGCGACACAAGAAGGTCTGTAAGTGCTAAAAACTTATCTCTTACAGCTTTTCTGAAATTTTGAAATGTGTTACCCTGTCTTTGGCCAGTCCTGTTGCTTTGTGAAATAAGGAATCGGCTCCTCAGAAAAAATATATCCCTGTCATTGTACAAATAGAGGTCTGAATAATTATAATAATAATAAGATATAGTCATCTAAATATTAGAAGTAATAAAAATGACATAGAAAAGTATAAAAAATGACTTACTGGGAAAGGTTCTGGTCCTTCATGGATTATGAATCCTTCAATGACATGAGTCAATATGTGAGGCTTAACAATGGCTTTTTGCTTCTCAACCACCACGGAATTCTCAGGTAGAGTTGGAGTTGCGTGATGTGTTTTCTCAGATACTTCCATCGATTCAACCTGACGATTCTCTTGACTGCTAACAGCTGGTTGAGTCACCTCTAGGGTTGGTCTTTTCTCCTGTTTTTGCTCGTTGACAATCTGTTTGGTTGTTGAGGGAGATTCACTGATAGTTTTTTTTTCCGAGGTTTCCATTAAAGCAACAGTTTTTCGACCAGTTTCAACTTCCGAATCAGATTGACTTTTTGGTAGGCTGACCGTACCATTTGTTTGATTAGTTGGAGTAGCGGGTTTAGACAAACTTGTCGGAGTGCTGGGCTTAGTCTGGGAAGCTATAGATGATGGGATACTTTTTTTCGTTCGTACTTTTGTGGCCTGCTTAGGGGTAATGGTAGGAATATTTAGCTTGGTGCCTGCATGCTGTTGCATAGACATATTTGTAGGGTGAATTTTGGCTGTATTTGAACCTTTCGATGTTGAAGGAAGAATAGTTGAGAGCCCTTTGTTACCCTGGTTGGCCGCTTTGGTGGGAGGGACACCAACTGTCTTGGCTTGAAGACCACTGGTCATGTCAAGAAGCTTGGCACTTTTTAATGGATTCATGCTAGTTGGTTGCATCCCTGCAGGGGTGGCTGTGGGTGCTGGCACCATGGTTTGCTGGGGCAGAGGTGTTGCTGTGCGAATGTATAGAGGCTGACCAGCTAGGATGGTAGGTGACTGAGTAGCTAACAATGGCTGATGGGTGGCCAAAGGGATGCCTTGTTGTAGATTGGCCATTGCCTGTAGCATGGCTGGATTGGTCAGCATGGGTTGAGAAGTGAATATCTGGCCACCACTTGTTACTAACTGTGACTGGCTGTTCATACGCAAAGGGGACTGAGAATTTATGAGCTGGGGCTGTGATACAACAGTATGACAAGCTGACTGCGACTTGGACTATAATAAAAAGAAAGGAAAAGAAAAATGTATTCTTCGAATAAAAATATTCAAACTAGTAAAAAAAAAATGATTATGGCTTTAGAAAAACATCCGCAAGCAAAAACATGAAATCATAAATGGATAATAATTCAATAAGGGTTATATCTTAATTTTACTGTTTCTTCCTTAAAATTCTAATATACGATTGACCCAAAAATTTGTAAATACATATGCACCATATTATTATTCTTACAGGTTTTGTGAAAAAGTATTTTCTTTTTTCTTTTTAATGAACTTGTTCAGAAATATTTCTAATTTGTGGATCAAGGTAGTATAAGTATTTTTCTATATTTATATGTGAATGTTTTCATTTTTCTTGCACCATCCTTAAGGTTATTGGGATTTGTTTTTTGGGGGTTTTTTTATGTTCTTTATGATTTAAAAAAATTTGTTAAATTTTTTTGCACTTTCACATATAAGAGCTGATTTCCATGTTCTATCTGCTGAATTTACAAGGAGTCAAAAAAATTATTATGCAATAGAAAATAATATCTTAATGTGAATGGAGGATATTTCCAGCATTTTCTTTCAGATAAGCTGTGGTACTGTAAATAAATAAAACCATTTTATTAGTAAAAATTGTATTGGCTAACTTTTTTTTAATAGAATTTACCTTTTATTAGTTTATTTAAATTTCTATATACCCATAGAGGAAAATAACTTTTTGGGCACTCTGTATTTAATATATTTTTGTTGTTATTGAATATCACTGTGTTGATGTTTGGTTCTTTGTTTGTAATTCCTGTTGCTTCTAGAATTTTAATTTTTTTTACTATTACTAATATCACATTTTATTTATGATTTTGTATTACTAAAATAATCTAGTGTGAATAAAAACTATAAATGACTTACTTGTGAAACAAAGGCAGGATTGGCTGAGCCAGCTTGTCCAGGTAATACACCTGATAAAGAGAGAACATTTCCTATTTTAAATAGACGTAGCCACATACTATTATTATACAAGTTAGTACAACAGCAGTTGGAACAGTGTCTATGTCTTTTTTAAATCAATATTATCACATTTCCCTGCATAAAAGCAGAGTCAAGAATTTTTTTAAAATGAAAAAAATCAAAAGCAAATACGTCTTGTATAAAAAGGAAAAAAATGTCTTATCCTGCAGCTTTTAAAAATCATGCATTGAAAATTATGTAGATTCCAGAATAATTTCAAACTTCAATTTTCAGCTCTCAAATCATAATGGTTATGGTTTTGATATATATTTTAAAAGTAATTTTTAAATCTTTGTCTAATTATGACAGAATATTTTTATCATTTTTTTTTTTTACAATTAATTGACAAAATTCTTAATTGAGAACCAAGGGAGGAGCAGTAGTAAAAGCTTAAATTCTGGAATTGTATTACAAGAATTCAAATCTCAGTCAAAACAATTACAATCACTTTCAGATACCTCTGGCAGATGAGGCTTTTTAACTGAGGAGAGTAACTCATCTAAGTGCAAGAATAAAACTAATCTAAAAAAACAGGGTGAATGAGACTATTCAACTCAATGAGAGTAACTCATCTAGGTGAAGGGCAACAATGATTACAAAAAGCCCAGGAATATAATGAACACGTAAAACTGGCCTTGTGCCTAGCTTGTGTTTGTGCTCGAAGTAGATAAATCCGTAGTATGTTGATTTGGTTTGTATTTACAGAGGATCATTAGAAAAAAAACAATATCTCTTGTTTTATTTACCTATTTGTCCAACTAAAAGTGAAGGTACAGCTTGAGTAGAAAAGACTGGTTTTCCTCCAATAAGTGGAGTTGCCTGACCTTGGCTGCTTCCGGCTCCACCTCCTCCTCCAGCCTGTGACACCAGCCCCTTTGAACCATTATTGCCTGGTTTACCATTGCCGCCACTTGATGAGGGTATGGATGCCGAAGTGGATACCTGAGCGGAAGAGACACTAGTCTGTGAAGAAGAGAGAGGGAGAGAAACAAATTGTCTTCATGCATCACCTGACTTTTTGCTCTTTGTTATTCTTAGAAAATACAGTGGAACCTCGGTTTTTGAATGTCACAGTTTCTGTATAAATTGGTATTTGGAAAAAAAAAAAGAATTTTTGCATCAATTTTGGATCGAAAGATTTTGTACCTTTCCCAGGATATGAAAACATCTAAAATATCTTTTCTATTTTCCATTCAACAACATCTTCCATCTCTTCTTTTATCCATGTATGCCAACATCTTGCCTCTTCAAAGGTAACAATCAGTACATTAAATTCTTTTTTATTATCATTTTTTTTATAAAGTGGATGTTTATTTATTTGATCATAATCAATATCAGAATCATAGGCATGTTTCATGATAATAAGGGATAGCAATGGAGTTTTAAAAGAATTTAAATTGTTTCCATTATTCTTTATAGGTTAAATGGAATTTGAACAAATCCTTTTTTGAACTTTGTTCTTGAATAGATTAAGTTTGTGAACCGAGGTACCACTTTAGAGAGAACAAATGGGCTTTGTTTTTCTTATTTTCTTTTTAAAAGCAAGAAAGAAAAAGGAAAGATAAAGAACAAAAGAAAGAAAAAAAAAACAACATTGAATCATGACTGAAAGTTTTGAGAAATTGACTTATTTCAAATACAACAAAATTTTGCTTGTATATATTCAAAATATTCTATAGATTGTGTCTATATTGCAAATATAATGGAGTTAAAAAAAAGTGAAAAGAATCAATATTTATTGATTAATCATTTGGAACTTCATGGTCCTATAGCAGAATAGCTCTGATTGTTCATTTGGTAATTTTTCTAAACACATTTTCTTCATTTTTTTTTTGTTAGTTACTACTTTTTATCAGGGTTTAAATCAGTTCTTTTCTATCCTTTAAGGTATATTTATTAATTCATTTTTACTATTAAAACCACAGATGGATATTTCTTTTTTCATTTAAAAAGCACCAAGAGATTTTGCTCTATCTTTTTGGAACATATCTCAAGATTTTTTTGAGGATTGAAGGGACAATATCAAACACAATAGTTATTTTGAACTTGAATTGGTTATTATAATATTAAAGTCAAATTTTTTTATCACTAAGTCTTAGAACAATACTCTTATCCAGAATAAATCTAAGAGATTTATAGCAAATTCGTTTAAGATATGTTGCAAAATTAAGTGTTTGTATTACAAAAGAAAATACTCATTTTATGAATATGTCTTACTTTAAAAGTGCAAATGGTGAAAGTCTATGGATTAATATTTATTTACAATCTGTCAGTCTTTCTTTATTCAATCAGTGCAACCAACAAAACAACAAGCAAAAAAAGTATTAATAACAAACGGAAAAAAACATGCAACAAAATCACTTAATGATAATTAAAAAGGAGAAAATTCCTTTCTGATACAATTTTCCTTGAGTAAACAATGTATTTATTAAAACAGATTAAAGTTGTCAATTATAAAAAAAATTCCCATAAAAATTTTTAAGCTATACATATTTTTTATAATTCTATGCTAAATATTTTTCTTACTTATAAAATGTTTTACTTTTCAATAATTGTGTTTACTAGCTGGGACAGTAAAAAAATTAACAAATTTGAAAAAAGGAATATAATTCTTTTATGTCCTTAACATTTAAATTGGTTTTCCAAGCATGATTCCAGATTTGAATTCAATAGAACATCTTAGGAGCATCCTCAAGTGGAAATTGGAAGTGAACAAAATTTCAAATGTCTACCAGCTTCACAACATCATCATAAAGGAGTAGAAGAGCATTGCAGTGTCTACCCGTGAAGCTTTGGTAAATTCCATGCCATGATAGTAAAGATAGTTTTGGATAATGATAGTGGCAACACAAAATATTTACAGTTGATATGTTGTATATTAATATTGACAACTTTCACTATGAGGGATTTAGCTTTTAAAGACTATATTTTGAGGTGAAAATAAATTAACTCTGTTGCAGACAGGCTACTTTTCATTGAGTCAAATTGTCATTTTGTCAATGTTGTCCCATGAAGAGATATATTTAAATATCTAAAGAAATGAGAGAGGTATACACTGTGTGTGTGTGTGTATAAATATATATATATATATATATATATATATATATATATATATTATAAGAATGGAAAACAATGTGATGTATAACAAAAATAATTTTTCAAAGAAAAAATGCCAGTACAATATGTTTGCACATGCATTCACGATTCTTATTTCATTAAAAAAAAATTTATTCTCTACTTCAATTTTGGAAATCAAGGGGTTTTCTTATTTTCAGAAATTCAGGTATTTTCTCCCAGGGTTCATCTAATAATCTAGGTAGACTTATAATCAAGTATATACAGTACAATTTCATGTAATTAGTCTGAAATGTCTTTGTGTAAAAAAGGCAACAACAGCAAGATTTGCTTTGGATGATAAAAAACAATGAAACAGACAAATTGAAAGTAAAGAAAAGAAGAAAATATGTCTTTCATTTTTATGAGTGAGAATAAAAAGAAAGTAAAATATGAAAAGAAAAGAAGAAAAAAGCTGTCTTCAAAGTGCAACATGCAAAGTCAGGTTTTAAAAATAAAATTTCTAGGATAGATTCACAAATGATTAGAAACAAAAAACAACAAAACTCAATCTGCATGTGTGTGTGTGGTTATGAATGGTGATGATGGTAGTGATTTTAAATGTTGAAGGAGGAAAATGAGAAAGAATAAAGCCAATTCAATACAAAAACTCAAGTTTCAAATAATAAATATTTTTTAATCTATAATATAATAATTATTTGCTATTTTCCTGATGGCATTTATTCATTTTCTATATAAAACTATACAAAATTAGGCAAAAATCAAAAAAGTGGGGAGTAGGTATATTTTCAAATGAGTGTTTTTTTGCATGGGAAATAATCCATATTGTGGCATATTGACTTATTGGTTTTATAATAAACTGTAAAAACTAGTAAAGTAATGTATCTGTTAGTGATTGTTTTTAACAGTTTCTATGCAATTTATAATAAAAGATGTTTTTATGATATGTATGTGTGACTAGTTTCAATTTTTGTCAACTTTGATCACACAAGTCTTGTCTTGATCAAAATGAGCAAATTCTGATCTTTCACTCTTTAGCTTTTTTTTGTTAGATTACTTCCAGTTTCAGTTGAAGTTTTTATTTATGTTGTTTAATAGCCAAGGCTTAACAGCGGTCTATAGACATGACTTATATTTGAGTTATAGATAATTCCTGAGTTTTTAAATAGAACTCTGCCTCAATTTATATTCAGAATTAAATTACATTTTAAATTATACAGAAGTAAGTATCAATGATAATTATAGTTGAATATTAAGAATTATATT
Source organism: Idiosepius hallami (assembly GCA_034780655.1). Lineage (NCBI taxonomy): Eukaryota > Metazoa > Mollusca > Cephalopoda > Idiosepiidae > Idiosepius > Idiosepius hallami. The sequence goes on from JAUZSX010140421.1 coordinate 17,194, forward strand.
TGCTCAATTGGAGTTACTTTTTTTTAACCTTTGTTCACAAGTGTAAATACACAGAGATAATGATAGTTATCATTGAGGCATAAAAAAATCTGAAGGGATGCAATATAATCATATCCAAGATTTCAAGGGTAGTTTAATTTTTTCCTCGAATAACAAATAAGAATTCAAGGATGTGAGACCTCTTGCCGATGAGGAAAATATCCCTGTTTTTACTTGTATTGATAAAATTTCTACTAATATTATAAGAGAATATTTTGGGGGAACAATTAGTTTTTCTCTTACTATTTCAAGTTATCTTGTACTTAACAATTCAAATGTATGAGAAGCATCATTAAAATATAGACCTTAATATTTACTTAGAAATGAATTACTCTGGATGGAAACAAAGTTGAAGTAAAAACTTTATTTTTCTCATTAATGACCCAAATCATACCTTTCTCTATTTTATAAATTTATTTAATTAACATCAATATTTGTCTGTTTTTAGAGGCGGGGGAGTTTTATATGTGTGTGTTTTTAAATTTCTTTTTAAGATTTTTGTCATTGTTTTTCTTATTTTAATATATAAAAAAACATTTAAAATAACAAACTTGGTAATGAAAGTTTCTATATTTATAAAAATACTTACACAGTACAAATTTTTTTCCCATTATTTCATTTTAAAAACAATTTTAAATTAGTTTAAAAAATCTAGGAAGTGTTTTTGTCATAAAACTTATGAGTTAATAATATAAAAAGATATTTAGAAAAACAAATTCCAACCAACTTTCAAAATCACTTCATTGATCCTTATGATGAGTACTTAATACTAAGCATCTTTCTAAATGTTTCTTTGTGTAAGTAAATTGATAAGAGAGTTTATATTTTTAAAGGGGACTAAACTAGAAATTGGTCAAGTTTATTAGAAATCCAAAAACTCTTACTAATATGCCATAGATTTCTCCTCACTGATATTTTGATGTAAACAGAACAAATTTATATCTATTCTAGTATATCAAATGTGTTTAAAAAAATAGATATGTATTGATTTTGGAATTCTTTGAGATAAGGCTTCTTAATTGATGTATTAATTTATTTGTGGACTGTTGTTCTCATCTATAATAGTTGTTGTTTTCACCACTGACTTTATGGCCACAAATTAACAATCTCCCTCTTTCATTTTGGGTGGCTATATTTTGTGCTACATCTTGTTAGAGTTAGTCTATCAGCAGCATGTAAAGTAAGGATCCTTACCTCATCAGCAGAGAAAGTTCTTTTTCGAAAATCTCAATTCTACCCTGATAGAATTAAATGGACATAAAATCGATGACCACTTTCCAATAATAGTAATATGTACTAAACTAATCCAGCATCAATTTTTAGCTTTTCTAGCTCAAAGCATACAAAAATAGGGTTAATGATAAAATGAAAATTTTACATTAAATTTTCATTGTAAATTGGGTACTGATTTTATGTTCACTGAATTAGGTGAAATTTGCAACAAAACAACACCTATGGAAGATGAGTAAACCATCAAATAAATTAATACAAGAAAAATATGTATTGATTTCTATATTTTAAATCACTAAAGGTGGCATGATTATTTTTAGACAGTGTGGGTGAACCGAAGAGAGAGAGCAAAAGAAAAAAAAAAAGAAGATTCTTAATGAGGTTTTACTTACGCCTCCTGCAGTTGGGCTTGGAGAAAGAACTCCAGGACTCTTCGGGCTGGCAGAGGGAGGTCTTCCCTGCATAGCAGCCATGTTCAACTGTGGATTCATTGCACCTGCTTGCATTGCCGCTGCGAGATAAACACCTAATCACAAATATTTTAAGCTAAAATTCTACCACTAGAGAGACATGACAGTAGCAAAAGCTACTAAGAACAACATACATTTTTTTTAAATAAACAAAAATAAATAAAAAAAAACAATTAATAAACTTGGTATTATTCAGTTAATAGATGCCATAACTTTGATTTTATTTGTTTTGTATTGTATTGTAGAAATGTAGGTTTGTTTGTATATTTTTTTTTTTACTTTTATTTAATGTTGACAACAATTATTTTGATGAACTTTCTTTTTTCGTCCACACATATATTTTTGATTTACACAATATGCACTATTTAATACATAACTGGAGGGATGTGGGGATTCATACTTATCAAAAAGGTATAAGTCCAAATGTGAATGTAAAAAAAGATTTCGAATTTGCATATTACGATTCCGAAGTCTGACTGCCAATCTGCTGTCCTGAGCGGCCTTCCCCTAGAAATGTAAGATACAATACTTGGTCAAGCATAAACCCAAGTTCATCATTCTTTCATTATCTTTGTGTAGACAGTTGTCCATGACTAGCACAGGTCTGCCTTTTCGCAGCTGTTCAAAAACTGGTTTGCTACTTCATTCGATTGGTTGCTTGTCCCTAGTTGGGCACATTATATCCGTGGGATTTTATAACCAGTGTTGCCCTTTATCTAGATGAGTTACTCTCATTGATTTGACACTCAGGTTAGGGGTAGTTTTTGATATGTATATTTTTAAATTTTTTTAAAGGATTTTTGTTATTGTTTTTCTTAGTTTAATAAATAAAAAAAAACATTCAAAATAACAAGCTTGGTAATTAAAGTCTTTAGATTTATAGAAATACTTACACTGTACTAATTCCTTTTTTGTTTAATAGTATATTAACCAGACCACGAGGAGCACCAAAGATGTGCTACAAAGACCAGATGAAGCGCACCTTGGCAGCAACTGACATCAACCACTCCTCGTGGGAAGAGGCTGCCAAGGACAGGGAGGCGTGGAGGAGTGCTGTACACCGTGGCAGTGCTTACTTCGAGCAGGGAAGAAGAGAGAGGGAGGAGGCTTAGGAGAAAAGGGAGACGAAAGCAATAACAACCCCATCTTCCCACTCTTCCCTGTGAGCACTGTCCGCAGCTCTTCTGCCATAAAACCGGTTTGTACAGCCATAAATTACATCAGCACCCACTCCACTGACGACGGAACCCAATGCTCGGATACAAGCAGGAGCCGACGACAAACCTTTAAAGTAATTTAATGTAGAAACTGTTTTTATAAACAATTTTTCTTCTTTGGCAAACATATTAGCTAAAAAATTTCTCATATTATTTAATTGATACTTGAGAAGAATGAAAGAACTTTACCTTATTAAATAGTAAAATTAGTCGAAAAAGGAATAAAACAAAACTGACCAGGATTTGAAGTCCTTAATAATTATTCCAAAGTCCAAAATCTTAATACTAAACTTCTGATAAAACAGATTACGAAAACAAGACTGTTGAGAAAAAAAGAATACTAATAAAATAATAATAATTAAAGATACAAATTCTCAAAACCATAGATAGAACGATGAATAGATTTTCCAATAAAGAAGAAATAAAGGAATGGAAAAAAAATATAAAAACAACAAAAGCCATTTTGTTTGGTTTTATGGCACATCAACTTTTTAGGTCATTTATTGCCTGTAAAAATCATTTTTTGATAAATGTTCTTTTTGTTCACACCTAATTTTTTAGTATACAGTATTTAACCCATAACTGGAAAGAATTTAGGGGTTCATACCTTTCCCAAGGGTGTTAGTTCAAATATCAATGACTGGGATTTTGAACTCGTGAATTACGATTCTGAAGTCTGACAGCACAGCCTAATCACTGTGTTAAGTGGACTTCCCCAAAAAGGTTCAAGACATATCCACTGTTACATCGATTCCACTATCGAGGTATTAAATTGCAAGTAGCATATTAGTAGCCAAATCCCAATTGATATCTCAACAAGTAAAAACGAAAACAATGAAATAATAATCATAAATATTAAAATATGGGTTTGAGTAAATAACAGAATCTATGAAGAATGCAAAAATACAAATATTCATATTTTCTTTTTTTACTTATTGTGACTGTTATGCAGCCCAATATGGACTCTTCCTACTTCTATATCGCCACTGAGGTTAGCATACTTGGGGGGTGAATATCTTGTTATGATACGAGATAATGACTGTCAAACTTGCCGGCTGAAAGTACAGCCAAAACTTTACTACCATTGTAAGAATTTGTGTGAGACAAATACAAACAATTACAATGACCTGTTTTCTTTTATAATGAATTCCATGATTAAAAATGGAAACTGTTATACAAATGAAATAGTTAATTATATTTTAATAATATTAAATCAGTATGGCATCAAGAAAACAGAATAACATCATGAACAAAGATGGAAAATTTAAAAAAATGGTCAAAATAATCATACTTACACAAAGTACACCAATCTATTTATATATCTATCTATCAGTTTAATTATTCCATCCGCCATCTATTTATATTTGTATCTTCCTATTCATCTATCTATTTACTTATTTATATATCTTTTTTTTATATTTTGATTGATTTATATATTTATATCCAAGAACTAATTTCAATGAAATAATGAAAGGTTCTATATACCAGAATATTTTTTTTCGATAAAAGAAAAATATATAAAATGACAACAATTTAAAGTGCCTTAACAGCTTTTTACAGAATAGTAATTTTATATCAAAACTTAAATTACAAGGACTACAGGGTGTAAATGATAAATTTGCAATTTGAGATCTCAAATGGTCTTAGATTTCAATGTAAGAATGTTACATCATCTGCAATATGACTTCATGCCAAGATCTTTTTTCACTGTATTGAAAAAGAGTTAATTTGGTTACATTCTTTTTTGCCAGTTCAACCATAGACTCTAATGGATTTGCTGCAATGGAACATTTCAAGCCATTGAAAAAAATCTCTTGGTGTAAATTCTATCATGTCTTTACCTTCCCTTAAGTTTACTACAACATAATAAACAGTCCTGGGGGAGGGTAGCCTGTGTCTCCCATAATGTCAAATGTTTTATGTCTAGGGCAGAACAATTTTACAATTCTATGGTTAAAATTTAAACTGGCTCTCATTTTTTAATACCAAAGGTATAGGCATTATAAATAGTTTGTTTTTGTTTTTTTCTTAAATTATTCTTATCATATATCATTGGAAATTTTTATATATATATATATATATATATATATTTTTTTTTTTTTTTTTATTTATATATATTTTTTTGGGCAGCGACGGTGGCGCATTGGTAAAAGATCGGGTTCTGAGATCGTATTACGCAAGTTCAAATCCTAGTGAAAACCATTACATTTACGTATAGCTGCCTCAGGCAGATGGGACTTGTTAACTCGGGAGAGCATCCCATCTAGGTGAAGGGTAACACTGAATGTAAAAAGCCTTCTGCCAAACTTGGGTTGGTGCTCACCAAGTAAATATAATAATATATATATATGATAGAAAAATTATTGAAGAAACAAAAACTAGAATATAGTTAATGCCGATGCGTTTCAGAATACACATTCGAAAGGGTATATTTATTATTATCATTAGTCTTATATGTTGTGCCCACATTGTCTTATTTAGGACAAGGGTTTTTTGTTGTTAAACTGAGAAATGAAATTTTTTGAAAAAAGAGAAAATTTTAAAGATATAAAAAATTGCATTTATAATGATCAGTAAAAACATATGATGTAAATCTAGAATAACAACTTTATGCCATCAAATTTTGTGTTAAATTTAGAAAAACTAAACAAGAAGATTATAGAATGTTAAACGAGGCCTATGTGAGGAACAGATGAGTCAAGCAAGTTTCTATCAGTGGTTTAACAGATTTTCTGAAGGAAATTAACAGGTTGAGGATGAACCTAGATCTGGAGCACTGAATAGTGCATGCAAATAGAAAAACAGAAAGTGTGAAGATTAATGATGCAAAACTGTCAGATAACTGTAAGGATGATATCTGAAGCTGTTGGTATTAGTATCAGCATAGTGGTGAGAGATATGAGCGAAGATCTGATCATCGTTTCTCCTGACATTTTATCATAACTTAATCAAATAACAGAATGGGTGATAGGGAAATGAAAGTGGTACTACACCAACCGGCTAAATTGTACTTTCACCAGATCTGAAAGCTTGCAGATCAATAGCAGAGAGTCTTGGAAAATGATGGTCTTTATTTTGAGGAATGACTTTTGTTTGTTTTTGTTATTAGTTGGTGAGTAAAATGTTAAAGTGTTTATGAACAATTGGGACAACCTAATAAGTTCTAAAAAAAAAAAAAGATCTCATAGGCAAATAATGATAAGGATTTATCATAATTCAAATCAAACTAAAATTAATTTTGATATTTTTGCGTATTTATAAAGAAAAAATTGCTTACCTTGAACAGCTGCACTCTGTAACATAAGTTGTTGTTGATTATAAGAGAAGTTTGGCATGTAAGGTGGGCTATGAACAGGTTGGTGGATAACCTGTACTTGAGGTAGAGGAGCACGAACATTGGTGGTCGCACCACTCACTGCCACACCGCCACCACCACTGGCACCACCACCACTTTCAGAACCAGGCCTTGTTTCAGACATTTTTAAATTTCTTTAACTGAAAAAAATTTTTTAAAAAAAACATTATTACAAGGACCCGACAATATTTTTTGAACACAAAAAAGTACTTAAAGGTGGTCACTAGTGCCAAAAACTTTTGAGATTTCAACTACATAGTTGAGGAGTCAAAATCCAGTACTAGTGTAATCATTCTTTTAGTTTGGATTTAATAATTTAGTTTTTTCTGATTTTTGCGAAAACTTGTGTGACACTATTTTTCGGACACAACAAAAAATCCTATTTTTTAAGACCTATGTTCATGTATATGTTGCTCTATGCAAATTTTCAACTTATAGACTGCTCTAGGGCATTGGCACCCCTACTACTATGCAAAATATTACCTTGTAAGGCCCAAAATAACTAGAGTCTACTATTTTTTAATAGTAAAAATTGATTTATTGAATTAGGCTGGTTGACCATTAAGTCTGCTCAACCCTTTTAATCCTTAAAAAAAACTAAAAAGGGATTATTAGCAAAAAAGACAATACGTAATTAGCAAAATTACCAATTAGCCAAGATTGAACAAGAAGCATGTTGCCTTTTTTGCTAGGTCTCTAGGGTTGATATATTGAGCTTTCAGAATATCAACAACAAAAGGATACGAACTAAACATAAGATTTAAAACAGAGATTTATTTTGGTATCTTAGCAGAATGAGTTCTAATATGAAACTTGCTTTTTAATGTTAGACCAAAACATCAAACATAGGGTTGGGGGTTTGTGGTTGTTACGGTTGATTTTTGTAGCAAATCCTAAGGGTTCAATGTTAAAAAGAAAGATTAAAATTGGAATTTATTCCGCTGATTTCCCTAGGGAGTACCTTATTTTTTTTATAGTTTATTGACTGTATTCACAGAATTATGATTTATGATTATTTTTGGCTAAAAAAAAAGGTAAATTTTTAGAAGTTGACTCGTCGAAATTTAGTCCTTCTGATGCAATCTAACTAAATCAAACCAAACCTTTCGCCACAAGACAAGTTAACTAGTAAAATAATACCCCCAAAAGTGCTCTTTTTTAAACTAGGGTTAAATTTAAACTTTAAAAAAATCATGTGATCTGACTAGTGGGCACTCACTGTGCGGCACATTGCAGCACTCAGCAGAGCACCTCGTCGTCACACAGGCCATCCAGAAAGAAAGCACCAGCACCAACCACCACGACTACTCACCACCACCATATTGAAGAAAGAAACCGCTGACTATAGAAAGGAGAAAATGGAAAGGCCTATAGCTGGGGCAGGGGCTCAAGGACACACAAACAGTTTGTGTCACCGATTCCCAACGGCTAACCATTTCTACATTAAAAAACAGTAGTAAACAGAGCCCTCAGTTTTCGTCCATTTATACAAATGCGTATATTTTAAAGTTTAAATTTTGCCAATAGTTCCATTGGGATCTAAGTGTGGTAAAAGTTTTGCTGGAGATCCCTGTGAATCAAATATGAAAGTGCCAAAAAAGGAGACTGAAATTTGTATTTTCTTGACGATTTCATTCAAGAAACTAACACGAACAAAATGGCTACAACAACACACGACAAACAACGATTGTCAAAGCGGTTTTAAGACAAACTTTAAATTCTTCTTGGCAGACTTATATTTTAAGAATTTTATTATTCTGATTTCGAAGTTACTCCAACAAGAATTAAACCTGGGTCAGATGCTTTAATCCGACATTTAAATCGTAAATAAATAAGAAGTAGAACGAATCGAATTAAACAAAACATGGGTGATATCGTTTTAAGAAAGAAAGGATCTAATCGCCACAAATTGGGGGATCAATTTCTAATTATGTTTATCTGCTATATTGATCCCCCACTTTTTGACCACTTTTCTTGCCAATAATTCATTGTCGAAAGAAAGAGAAATAATTTTGTTTTGGCACTTTTGTTTCAGATTGATTCAATTTCTCTAGATCAATCAGAAAAAAAGTATACTTTAAATTGAAAAATGTAATTTTTTTTAAATGCAAGTTGAAAAAGAATTGAGAGAGATTTTTATAACATTTTAGATGATGCAAGTAGGAACGAATAAATTATAATTTCTTCTTTCTTTCATTGTTTTAATCTAATAATAATAATTATCATTATAACCCATAAAATAAATCAATCATGTTTTTCACACACACAAAAATTAATTTATTAAACTTTTGTAAACTGAATACAAAAAATTAAACAAAGATTGAGAATTATTTCTTAATTGATTTTCACTAATCATCGTATATAATCTAAAAATCAAAATAGAGGCCTATGTTTTATGGCTGTAATAGAAAGCCTCATATGTTTTAAAACATTTAAATATATTCCCAAATTAATTATTAGAACATTGAATTTCATTATCGAATTGAACAACTATTATTAAACTATTAATGTTTTTGTGGCACACATTTTTTTTCAAAACGAATATGAAATAAAATAAATTAAAATTTTTGTTGTTTTCAAACGAATTATATTTGCTCAAAAATATTTAATCATATTTTTTTTTATTTTGTTTCTTAAAAAAGAATCATACAAAAATGATGGAAAATGAAAATCGACAAAAATATCTTTTGTTAAAAAATAAGCAACAATAATACTATTTTCTTGTTGATGTTTATGTGTGTTTTAAAAAAACAAAAATACCATAAATGAATTTTTGATAAAAATTGATAATTACCATTCATCAGGAAAAATTTAATTTAAATTATTTTGAGCAGTGATAATTTGGTGCTTTCGCTTTTCTTTTAAAAAGAATCGAATTAAAACAAACCAGATATCATCGCCGCAAATTTCTTGGCTGATGTGAACACTAACAGTAGATTAAGCGTGCACTAGAAAGTACATTCAAATAAACTACGGGTGTACATAAGCGACACAAATTATATATCATTTTTCTTTAAAATATTTTTGTTGTGTTAAATTTCTCTTTATTTAATTTTTATTAACAAATTTGATGAATTTTTATTTATATGTTATTGAATTGTTTTTAAATAATTTAAAATATTCAAAATATTGAACGAAAATTGATTTATTGTCCAAATTTTAAAGTTGCAATAATTCATTTCAACGATATCAAAAATAAACAAATTAATTTTATCAGAAACTGTTAATGTTAATATATTATTAATCTTTGTTTTCATCAAAATTTGTTAACTTCGAATCTTAATCTATCTAGCATTTTAGAATTAGTTCATATTAAAAGAGCTCTTCTAGTTTTCCATAAATAAAATTTCTAACCGCAAAAAGTAATTATTGTCGGCTATGTTCGATAGTTTCCGTAAACAGATAATTTTTGGAGGAGGTGCGTGGTAGGTCATAAAGGAAAAGTAACTTGTATTTTTTCGCTTTTAAAAAATACTTACGCAATATTTTATTTCACAAGAAATAATCTTACTAATTTCTTAAAAAGAAAAAATTTAAATAGAAATTTTCAGTATGAATTTTTTCGGTCTTAAAGAAATTTGATTATAAAAAATACTATTTTTTCGTTTGGAAATAATTTATTTCCAATCGTCATTTAAATTCTGAATTTAAAATTCATAATTTAAAATTTTCTGCTGCATTTTTACAACTTTGTTCCTTGTTTAAAAGAAAAAAATAAATCGAACCATTTATAAAAGAAAACATATCAAAAATTGTTATGACAATATTAAAGACTTAAATATACAGATGGGGCATAATGGTTCACTGGGGCAAATGGGTCAATCCTGATTTTCTTTTCATTTTCTCACAACCTGTTTTTTTTTGTTTTTTTTTGCGCATTCTGCCATTATGTAATGCATCATCCACTCTAACCTTCCTCAGCTGTTAAAGATGAGAGAATGATTAGGTTTATTTTCTCCCTTTGACTTCCAGTTGCAAGTGCTCTGCTGCTGCGACTTGATCGGTTGTCCCACTGGTCAACACTTCACCATGGGTCACTTGTACTCTTTTCCGTTTGCATCTCGAGTTCTGCAAGGCTAGCTTGGTTTCAGATGGCTTGGGTGCAATAGCATTCACAATGGTTTTGCAGAAAATTCGCCAGCTGGGACTGACTACAACATCAGCTCGAGTAGCTGAACTGTCCCATTTTGGATAGGCTTATCTCAAAGAGAAAATACAAGAAGAATGCGAAATACATATTTTAAGATATAGTTACCATTGAACTTATTAACTAATTTGATAGCTGCCTCTTCCTTCTCCTTGTATTTTCTCTTTGAGATAAGCCTACTAAGCCTAGTCGTAGCCTAATAAAGCTGCTGCAAAAAAAAGACCTTACCAACTAGGAAATTGAGCTTTGGCCAGGGTGAATCAGGATCCAGGACGAATGAAGAAGACGAGAGGGTGGATGAAGATGACACCAATTGTGTTGTGTCACAGACTGTAGAGCATTTACAAAGGACGCTCAGGTGATAAGTGTGATATCTGTGACGAGTACTGTTGCCCAAAGTGCATACCAGCCAACACAGACTTTCTACTGCCCTAAGTGCACTGCGTGAACATTAAACATAACTTGTCAAAGCTTAGTTTTGTCCTGATAATGTACCATTTATGAACATTGCCATTTTATTTTTTGTATTTCTCTCTAGTGTTATACTTGCATTTCTTAGGTATCAACTCCACTATTCGGACTTTTGTCCTCATCTTAGTAGGTATTTTTTGATGCTATTAAAATACCTACTAAGATGAGGACAAAAGTCTGAATAGTGGAGTTGATACCTAAATTACAATGCCTCATCTCAAAAATAAAAATAAAAACTATGATTGCATTTCTTGTTGCATGAAGGGCTATTTGCTTCCTTCTGGCTTTGTGATATGACCATTTTTACTGCCAAATCAGAAGAAATAAAGAACCGTCTTAAAAAGTTTAAATAATTGATAATATGCTGCTTCTCCATAACACCTATTAAGGTGCCTCATTTTGCCCCACCTGAAAAAACGGCTTTACATTCCTTATATAAATGCTTACTGGTTGAAAAATATAGTTCATATTTTTTCTTTTCACTTGAGTAAGGGAAGGTCATTTGCACTTTTTAAATATTTTTCATACAAGTGGTTATTTATGTTGTAAAAATATTCTTTGCTGAAGTCAAAGACACCTTCAAATTACACCATTTTGCTCCAGCCCCTATTTTTTTTTTAACAAAGAACAAAATGTTTTTAAAAATTGCAGCAGCAGAACAATTCCATGTGATATTATTATCAATGATGATCACCATTAAAAAATCAATTATTCAGATGTTTATTATCCTTAGAGTCAACACAGTGTGTGTGTGTGTGTGTGTGTGTGTGTGTGTGTGTGTGTGTGTGTGTGTGTGTGTGTGTTTGGTGACTAACAAGAATAATAAAAGTCTGAATAATTGATTTCATACACATTTTTGGAAATGTTACATTTTTTTTGGCAGAAGTCCAGAATTGGTGGAGTGAATTGGAGAATGTATTCACAACTTAACAGTGACTAAAAGGGTATATTTACTTGGTCAAGGACAAACCCAAATTAGGCACAAGACCATTTTTACATGTTCATTATACCGTTGTTTTTTTTTTTGTAATCAGTTTCATCCTTCACTTAGATGAGTTACTTTTTGTTATTGCTGTTAATGGGAGTTGTAGTTAAACAGACTGGTAAAGACTGCTGAGCGGTTTTAGATGAAGGGCAGCCACGCTGGGTGGCCTCTAAGTTCCTTAAGAGGGGGAGAGTCTTTTTTTATTGCCTTTTTACTCTGAATTTGGTAAAAAAGTCGGCTCCAGAATTAAAACAGAAAATATACTTTCCATGAACTCTGATTGGCTAATACTACTGTTTACAACTACCTCTATGAGTCAAGTGTCTTAACATGCTTGGCTGACATAAAACATTGACCGGAAGAAGCTCAGACTACGTGTGCAAAGGACGAATGTACGCATTGCATCTCAAGTATTAACCTCTGGTTGCGACACTACAAATTGCTAACAGTGTAACTTTAATAGTTCCATCTTCCATTTGTATAACATATTTATGTATATTTGTATAACATATGGATAGGTGCTTAAAATATCGAGACAGATAAGCGAATCTGTCATAAATCAGTTCAAAAAAGGTATTGTTTGTCCGTCTGTTTTGCAAAAAGGGTTGTTTACAATATCTGCAGTTGAAAACATTGATCAGAATCTAAATCTGCAGCAACTACTTTCCAAGGAACAGGCTTATCTGTTTTTCAGCATCCAGATTCTTCAGCATTGATGGGAGGTGGAGTTAAATGCCTAAAAACCAAAATCCAAGTCAATAAGGTCTCTGCCAGAGAATTACACAAATATAAAACTAGCATATCTGAAATCAAAACCAAATGCTTCAATCACTAGTACATCTGATTATGATTACCTCATTCAAAACATTTGGCTTGAGTATGCATGGCCTCAATGTATCAGTTCCATAAATGAAGTAAAAAAAGTTGAGCCAGAGTCCTGATCTGCCAAAAGATACAGGATCAAATTTCAAAATCAGTATGTCTTCATTGCAATCACTATTGCTAGATGCAACCATCAATCGAATAGATAAAGTGAAGAAAATAGTATTGTCTTTAAACCCTGGACAGGCCCTTGTTATCAACAATGCATGTTATCAACCATGATCTGTTCTTATTGAGCAAATTCAATACAAATGTCCAGAACTTTAAGATTAGTATGATATAAGGTTTGGAGACTGACATATTGAAATAGCAGCATTTAAACTGGTTGGTGATTTACTGAAAAGAACTGAATGTGTAATGTTGTTATAGGTTCAAGCTGGTTCAGTAGACCTTGAGTCTTATCAGTTGGTTTTGAGGAATGGTGAACTGGCCCTATATAAAAGGTGTGAGCCAGTGGAAGCAGTATAGGGAGTCACAACTTGTGTGGAACAAGATGAAATGGTCATAAAATAAAACAATAAAAACAACACCCCTGAGAATCTGACTTCAAGCTGTACAAGCAATCATTATCATCTCTGATTCCATACTATTATGCTCTTGACAAAATCAACCATGCTCAATGGCTACAATTACACCTCCAAGTTATGCTGACATTGCAGTCAAAGCATCCAGAAGTATACAAGAAATTTAAGAAAGGATACTTTAATGTGAGAAAACTGACCAGAAGTTTTCAAATATTGTATTGAATCAGGCACATGAATAAAACAATGCCATCTTCAAAGGTGATGGATGTTCAATAGGATTTACAAGAGATCCAAGGGCATTGAGAAGAGATGGATGGTAGCAAAAGTAACAATAAGTAGAGTAATTAGTGAGTTCAAAACAATACAGGAAATTGTTTGGTTTTCACATCAATATTTTGGCCAAATCAGGCAAAAATTGAGCATTTTTCAGTACGTTTTTATTTAAAATCTTTCCTCGGAAAACTGTTGAATATTCAGATTTAATTTTTTGAATAAGTATTTTATAAGTATAAACACTATTTTTTTTTAAATTAAAAATTTCTTTATTGACCAATCATGTTTATTCACAAAGATGATTATTTTTACAAACTTATATGTAATAATTTACATGGAAACATTAAATAGATTTCTAATGTCTTTCTTAAAGGTGTTGTTAATATCAGCATGTGGATATTTTTCTAGTGCTGTAGTTTCCCTAAGTTTATCATACTCTCTGAAGAATCTTTTTCATAATCCAGAGTCTTGAACATTCAGATCTCTTTTCTCAATATTCACTTTTACTTTTCCAAGTCTTTAGAACTTTATTTCATTTATCTTAATCAGTGCCATAGCAACTGTTTATGTTGCCTGAGGCAATCAAAAAATCTGCAACTCCCTTGCTGGCCATTAAAAATTCATTTATCTTTAAAATCTGAAAAAAAGCCCTCAAAATATTTATTTTCATCAAAAAACATTCAAGAATCTAATTTAAGACATTCTATTAGTCCTAGACTAATTGGCGGTGACTCCTACTTGTATCGGAGTATTGGGTTCTGTCGTCTGTGGGGTTGGTGCCTATGTGAAAAATGGCTGTATAGTCCAAGTACCTAGACCTAAAATTTTTCAAAACTTTTTAGCCCCTGGCCCAAGCATATACTGCTTAGAGTGGACCGCCCCATCCCTTGCTACACCATTGACCTAAATAGTCAGTCATTTAATTAAAAATTTAATAATAAAAAAAATTAATATCTGATATTTTTAAATAAAAAAAATCCTGAACAAAGGGTAGAGAACTGCAAATATGTATTCTACTACTAAACCTATTTAAATTGATTGTCAACAATTTTTAATTATGACAAAATAAGCAAGAAATTTTATATTTATCTATACTGAATTTTTTTCGAAGACATGATTATTTTTAATCTTAAAAAAATAACGTAGAAATTTGATTAGTTTGTTTAAAGTCATCAAACAAAAATAATGACAATCATAAAAACTTATCCAAAATAAATTGCAAAATATAACAAAACCCAAATACTGTGGTGGAATTTTTTATTCAAATTAAATAAGTTAAAATAATTTAAGTGCAAATTAAAACAGACAAAAAAATGTAAAAAAAAATATTTAAAAATGCAAAATAAACCTTTGAAAAGGCTTTCAAATTTCAAAGTTTCATAAATGCAAATAAAATGCTTTCAGATGAAAATTATTTTTCACATTTTTTTAAAGATTTTTTTTCTTTTTCATAAAAAGGAATTTTTATGAAAAAGAAAAAAAATCTTTTTGAATTAAGATAGAAAGATGACAATTGAATTGCAGAAATAAAATTATAATCCAGAAAATAATCAGTCATGTATTCACAATGTCCCTTGTTTCTTAAGGGCATGAAGGCGGAAAAAAGCTGGGACTCTTGAATCGTATTACAAGAGTTCAAAACCATCAGTTCAGGAGAGTTACTCATTTCAGTGTAAGGAGTACTGATTCCAAAATACCTGGGTAGATGAGGCCCATTAACACATCCAGGTAAAGGGTGACACTGATTACAAAAAGCCCAAAGATATAATAATTACATAAAAATGGCCTTGTGCCTATCTTGGGTTGGTGTTTAACCAAGTAGATAAATTCCTTTTTTAATAGTATAAGTAATTCAGTATAAATTAATGTAAAAATCATCTTTAAATGTCTTTTGTTAAACCCAATTTCTTTATTAAAATATAAAGAAATTGGGTTTAACAAAAGACATTTAAAGATGCTAAAGTAAATTTGTTTGTACTAAACTTTATTAAGTAAAATTAATTAAAAATTTGTATTTTTATGCAAAGAGTAATATTAAAATTATATAAAAAAAAACTATTGGAATGGTTAAAATTAAGAAACAATTCTTTGGATATGATGTTTCAAAATGGTAAATTAAAAAAAAAATCATTTTTACTGATATCTTTTTATCTGTATCAAAATAAGGTTCTATTATATTATATATTAAAAAAAAACATTTATATGCTTGAAGGTTGTCACCAGTGATGAAAGCTGATTATGGGGTTCTTATTTTTCATATCAGCTCTGACAGTTATACCCAACTTATCATATTCTACAGGTCACCATCATGAAAGGAATTTATAATTTCAGCTCCCCATAAAAAGGAAGAGTCTTCTTTTTTATGAAAATAAATAATACTAAAAATTGCTTGCTTTGTACCGATTAAAATATATGAACAATATCACGAATCCAGTTGATGACATCAAGTAGAACATTTTCTCGCAAGCTATGCTTTCTTTCCTTGTTGCTAGTCTAGTCAAAATAAGGTTTGACCTCAAACTAATTGCTAACAAAGGTTTTTAAACTCCATTGCGTTTCAGATAAAAAAAAGTTTACCAAAATCAGCCTCGCAGAAAGAGGCCAACAGGCGCCATCTTTAAAGGGTCCCCCCCTATTTTAGCCTCCCTCTCTCAACTCAATTAATGTAGGTATATCTTCAAAAATAACAATTGTATCAATGTGA
>JAUZSX010140531.1:0-17331 GCA_034780655.1 Idiosepius hallami
ATTTATATATAACGAAAGGGTAGGTTCTCCGGAAAAAACACATGAAATGAGAGGAGTAGTGGCAAAATAAACAGATAAAAATAAGAGCAAAGAAAAAAAAAGAAAAAATATAACAGAAATACAGCCTTTTGGATAAGAAGTATTATTTGAAAATTGTTTAAAAATGTTTTTTTTTAAAACAATTTTTTTAAACAATTTTCAAATACTGAGATAGACTAAGATTGTGCAACAGATTCCAGTTAAAATACTCTATGTTAAAATCATTGTCTTTTTCGTTCATTTTTGTTTTTTGTTTTTTTTGTATCTGTGTTTTAAATAAGGTCTGCTATATTGAATATTGTTGACAATTATGCTAATAAGACTTTCACTTAATGTGTGAAAAGAGAAAATTTTTCTTTAGAAAATAAGATAAACAGTAAAAATTATTTGAGGAATTTTTAAAGTAATATTAAACATTTCAAATAGGCCAAATCTTGCCTGTTTAGTAGGCAATTCACACAGAATGGAGAATCCAGGTGTGGAATTGATAAATTTTGAATATTCTTTGCCTAATTAAAAAAAGTAAATGTAAAAAAAAATTGTTATGTGAAAAATAGTTACTTCCTTTTTTTGTGTTGATATTATTTTATATTTGTACTATTTCAACGAAAGAAAATTATTTCTGTTATTATTATTATTATTATTATTATTATTATTATTATTGCTACCACTATTTTTTTGTGGTTTAAATTTTTACTCTTTTTACTATTTTCATTATAATTATTACTAGTTACTATTTTTACAAGTATTATTACAATATTTTATTACTATTGGTTTTACAATTATATAACTATTTTTAATATTTTTTATAAATAATGACATTCTTATAATAATAATGATAATAATATAGGAAGAAGAAGAAGTTTTTGTGAACTCGCAATGTTTTCAATAAAAAAAAAGACTTGTTATGTTGCCATGAGATCTGGCTATTTTACTCCTGGGAAATAAAATAAGTCTTGGTTTTGATTTAAAATTCTTTTCTTTTTTTTTCCTGATAATCTGATTTTCTTTTGGAAAATTTGTTTTTTTTTTTTTTAATTTTCCAATTATATTTTTATTTTTTGTTTGAATTTCTGTTTATTTAATTTCTAAAATAATTATAATTATTTTGTTTGTTATCATTTTAAGTTCTCTTTTTATGATTATATTGTGTTTTGATTTTCCAAATTATTTATCTTTTGTAATGATATGAGGGACAAAGTGAAGCATTTTTAGTTGTGATATTATGTCTAATATGTTCTGTCATTAGATCTTGTCTTGAGTGCCCTGTCTCCCAACAGAGCTGACTGGCTAATGTTCAGCAGGGGTTAGCATGACTGAAAAAAAAGAAACAACAAAGACCTATTCTGCTTTACATTTTTTTACTTGAATGATGTCTTCCTGTTGAATTTATCTCAATTGAGTATAGAGTATAACAGCAGAAAATACTGATATATTGGTTGAAATAAATTTATAAATATTTTAGACTTTTTTCCAACTTTTTTCTTTCCTGTCCTCAATTATATTTGATATTTAAAAAATGTTTCCAATTGAGCTTTCTATAAATCGTAATATTTAATGATTATTATAAAATGAGATGAATCTATTTTGGTTTTGTAAATCTTTATTTTATGAATTCATTTTTTGCAAGCATAATCAATGATCCCATCTCCTAACTGCTATAATCAACTATATCAGCTTTTTAACTGATCAACAAGCAATGGTGAATTTTTAAAATTTTTCTGCATGGGGTATTTCAATGACACATCTCTGTTTCTGACACACATTAATGACAGGGGTTCCTTTCTTAGGGTCTTACACTATCATTATCTGCAACAGAGAGATGAAATTTTCAGGTCATGAAGGCATAAGTTCAGTATTGATGACAATTGCATTTTTCAATCCTCTCTGATCCATTTGGGTGTAACTAAAAAATAAGAGGCCTTACTTTTGGAAAGACCTTAGTATAAACTTCTATTCTTATCTTATCTGCTTTCTTTAGGCATTACACAAACTCTTCTCTGAATTGTGAAGCAAGCTCTCTTTTGTCAATCTGATTCATTATGTGGTGGTTTTAGATGTTGGTTTGCAGAAGATTTAAATGATATTCACTTGGTAAATTCAGCTTTGACATAAATAGTAAATTGATGCTTATAGAATGACTGTCTTCTTCCATGAATTGAATAAAGGATTTGCTTTATAGTTGCAAGTAGACTATCTTGTTTGACATCATTTCCTGAGTTTGAAGAAGACTGGCTGAAAAGTTGTTAATATATCATTAAAAGAGAAGAAAAATCTGAATAGTTTAAATCAAAACCTTTCTTCAAAAATTCAAATAACTGATTTTGTTTATATATTTGAGATGAGCCATCATGATTTATTTTGTGTTTCTACATGAGTTTTGTCTTCGTCTTTCCATAAGAAAGGAATTTACAGTATCAAAAGAAATGACTCATTCCCAGCTTACTTTAATAGACAGAAATCTATAATGAATTAAAGAATCACAGTCATTAAATTTCTAATTCTGGCTTTATATTTCATTGTTTGATTGTTTTGTTTTATGGCCCGTCATCCTTTTTGGTCATTTAATGCCGAGAACAATTATTTTTGATAATTTGTTGATGAATAAATTATATTTTATTAGAAGAGCATTTAACCCAGAGTTAAGGAATGCATACTTTTCCAAAGCATGTCAAGTGTAAACTGTTGGTTTTATGTTTATTTCCAGTTTAATACAAGTAGGAATGATGTTATTCTTCTCACCTCAATTGACTAAATATGGGGACTTTATTAGGTTACTGGGCTTTAGAGTTGATTTGAGGTGAGAGATGGAATTGCTCAAAGATACCATTTTTTGATGTATCTCCTGTTTAATATGAAGGCTCTTAAATTCAACACGAATATTTCCAAGACCAGCAAAACATGAAGACATTAAATAAAACATGGTTTATATAACAATAGGAACAATACTTTGAATCTTGTCATTAATAGAAACAGTAGTGAAAGTATATTTAGCAAAAAAAGTGAAAGATAAAAGTAAGGATCAAACCTTTTTTGTTTATCAAGAAATAGTGTGCAATTCAAATCCTGAACCTGAAATACTTGATTCTTTATACAGGCTTACCTGGTTCTATGGGCAATCCTGATTTTGCTACTTTCACTTAAGAGAAGATATCTTTGGAAAAAATAGGAATAAACAATATCAATTTCCATGTATGAATGGTTATCAAGGAATCTAGAGGAAGTCTATGAATTCTCTAATATCCTGTTTTTTCAGGAAGTGTGTAACACAAACATGTACAAAGCTTCAAAGTCTTGAATTAAGCACTGACATCACTGTTCATTTTACAAAGGAAATTTTTCTTTACTTTTACATTATTTTGCAAAAAGTTCAGTTTTCTTTAGGTGTGTGAAAGCCTAGTTTCTTATCTCTACAAAAATAGAGTTGATTACCAACCCATTGGGTCTCATTTAGACATATTTTAATCTAGGAGAGTCAACCATAAGGAAACATGAAAGTAAGCAGTTTCTTAGTTTGTTAATGTCACCTCTTTATTCTCACCTGAAAATTCCTACTGTGAAACATGTCAAATTTCCACCAGGAAATCTTTCTTTTGTACAACCATGTGACATTTTTTAGGCCCCATGTTATTATTATTAAGGTTTTTTTGTGTTACCCATCACATTATAATTCTATGACCAAGCTTCATTCTATCATTTGTTTAAAAAAAATAATTTCTCCACTTAGATTAATTGAAATATAATTATTGTTCTAGCCCAAATAAACCAGCAAAAATGATTTCCATAACTAAAATTACAAAGAACTTAATTATTTTAATTGCACCATAAAGGAGAAAATGAAAGAAATGCAAAATGATTTTCTTAATTGCCTAAAAGATGTGACAACCTGTAGACCACATAGCAGTCTTCATAATCATAACTTACTTGTATTATGTGTTTCCATTCATACAGTAAGATAAAAATTTACTTGTACAGTAAATGATACATAATGTTGCACACACAAAAACAAATTCTACAAAATCTGACTCAATTCTAAACCCATAAAATTGTGTTTTCACTGAATTTAAAAACTTCTAAATCTGTCCTTTATAGTTAAGACTGATGTCCACTGATATTTCAATCATATTCCACTTGCTTGCCCATTGCTAGACAGAGCAATATGTAAATATTGGCTGAATTATTTCTCTGCTTTCTTCTTCTGTAGTGATATTAATTCCAGCTGACTTAATGCAAGAGTATATCTGCCTACATAAGATTTGCACATACACTACCCTATCTTATCATTACTGAAGATCTTGACATTGAGTATTCAAGTTTTGTGTGCAGATAGTGAATTAATCATAGCAACCATTTTTTAACCCTTTCAGATTTTAGAAAAAACAAACAAACAAAATAGCCATTGTTAAAGTAATCATTTTCCCTACAGAATTCAAAGTTAAAAATCTCCATATTCTATTTGGGAATGAGCGCGAAATTTTCATTCTTTGTACGAAGAAAAGCATTGAAATTTCCATTTTTGTTGTAAAAAAGATCTTAGAAATTTACTCATTTCAAAATTTCATGTTTTGTCTTAGAAATTTCACATCTAGTTTTTAAAAGGATTTTGGAAATTTCCATGTTTGGTATTACAAAGAACTTAGTTTGTTTGTGTTGTATAGCATATCACCCATTAATGCCAAGACCAATCATTGTATGTACACATAGTTTGTTTGTTTTTTTTTAATGTCACAATCTTTGCTATGTAACCCATAGCCGGAAGGAATGTAGAAATTCATACCTTTTCCAAGAGTATTAGTCCAGTTATGAATGCAACTGGGCAACTGGAATTCAAACTCATGTAGTATGATTCCAAAGACTCCCTACCAACTAGGCCAAATATCAGAAGGAGCTTAGTAGTTAGTTATTAATTACTCACTCAATACACATAATGCCAAAACTTTTATTTCCTCACATTTACTAAGTATGCTTGAATTTGATTAGCACCCTTTGACTGAGAACTGTCTAAATACAGTGTGTGTCATAATTAATAGCTCAAAATCTAAATGGATGGCTAAGCTAAAACAAAAAATGTTCCATACCCAATCATTTAAACTGTGGTCTGAGGAATAAAAATTTATATTTTTTTGTTATTTAGTTGGTTGGGTGGATTATACATTAATCCTTTTGCAGTTAATCAAAAAATTTAGGCACTAGACCAGTTTTAGATGATCCTGTTGATAAGTTTTTCTGGCTATAAAAATTGCTAGACTTTTCCTTGCGAAAATTTTACTTTCTGGGCACCTCAAGTAATCGGCAATAAACCAGCCTTTAAATAGTTTGATATTTATGATAGAAAAAACAACAAAAAATTGCAAAAATAAAGATTCCAGCAATGTTTCAGAACTAATTTAAAGAATCATATTTAAATCAAATTTTTTACAATTGATAGAAGTTTTGGTAAACCTTCTTATAACAAGTCACAATAAAGAAATGAACAAAAAATTGGTTTTACTATAAGAAAAATAGAATATCATTTCTGAGGTTTTTCTTTTTCTCTCTCTTTTTCTTTTACCTTTTATTCCTTATGTTTCTATTCCTTTCTTTAAGTTTCTCTCTTATTCTCTTTCTCTCATCCTCTTCTTTTCACTCTTTTTCTTTATCTCTCTTTTTATTCTATTCCCCTTTCTTTTATTGTCTCTTTCTTTTTCCCTCTCTTTCTACCCCCTCCTCCTCTCTCTCATAATTTCATCTCTCTCTTCTTCTTTTACTACCTCTTTTCTCATTTCTTTTCCCTTCCCCCCACACTCATCCCAAATCTTATTTTTCTCTTTCTTTCTTTTTTTCTATAACCACCCCCACTTTTTAATTAACAAGTTTTGTTATTACTTTTTAAATAACTAAAAATAGATTTTGAAAATAAATTTCTAAAAAGTTTTCTTTTTTTTAAATTTTAGCTTTATTTTTCTTTTTTTTTTCAATTTCTTTTTAAAAATCACGTTTTTGTTTTCCTGCCAAATTCCAACTTTTTGTTTCTCTCTTTTCTCAGAAAATCTGCCCTACAGCCATTGAATTGATTCTTAAAGACAAGTGAAAAATGTGGAATGTTTTTATTTAACATTTCATATTGACCTTTGCATCTCTCATTCCTTCTTTGTCTTTTATTTTCTCTCAACTTTGTCTCTAACTCTTTCCTCTTCTCCTCACTGTCAATCTCTCACACTTTCACCACTCCTCTCTTTCCCTCTCTTCACTTCCTGACTCTTTTTCTATCACTTCTTTCCCTTTCATCTCTCTCTTTCTCTTTTCGACCTCTGTCTTACATTCCCCCTGTTCCCAGTCTCTCTCTCTCTCTCTCTTTCCCTCTCTCTCTCACACACACACTCTCTCAGGTGTGCTTGGTCCTTTATTTTTTAGTTTATTCACAATCTAAACCCTTCTTTTATTATTCATTCAATCAATATTCTCAATCTTTGATAAAGAATTAATTTTTTTTAACAAACTAAAATTGCTTTGATTATTTTTGCCAAGTAGAAGTTGGTAATATTAAGAGTTTTATTTTATTAAAAAAGATATTTTATTGAATTAGATATGTTTCTATACATTTAAAAAAAAGATATATTTATATTCATAGTGATATATATTTATGCATATGTACCATTCAAAAATATAAATATATTCGAACAATAAATTCTTACTATAGAATTTTTGTCTTTCTGTTAGCAGCCTTCCACAATTGCTTGGTATTGTCAAAGGTTTAGTCTACAGAACTAATGCAGTATTTTGGTGAATGTTGGTCTCTTTGCTGTTCTGCCTGGACTGGCCTCTCATTAGCCACCTCAGGACCCATTGAGACAGGTGATATCATTGATCATCTTCAAGAGCAAGGGACAAACAACCAGCCATTTTATATAACTTTTAGAGGAGATGTCTTCATGGCTCAGTAAAAAAAGATAATAGTTGTATTATGCTGGCTATTCTTTTGTTTGTTTTGTACTCTATTCAACACATCTTCCATTATGTAATTATTTTGGGGTTTAGGCAGTTGTTGTTCTTTTAACTGATGGGTTTTGGTCAGTCAAAATAGTTGATGAAAGAAAAAAGAGAATTCTCTATGCTTTGAATAATTCTTGACATTAATTTCCATTGGCTAAAATCACAGTTTAAGGCCTCTCTGATCATAAAAAGGTGAATTCATTTAAACTGACTGAAACAAACTGAATAATTGACCTTCCATTAAATAGGACTAAAACATCAATGTTATCTATTCTAGAATAAGAGCAAATAAAGTTTGGATAAGTTAAGGGAGAGTCTATTACCAAATCACTTTAATGACACTAAATAAAAGTATTTCCATTAATTTTGAAATGAACTATTTCAGTAAAAATATCGACGTTTATAGAAAACTACTGGATGGACCTTAATAAGAATTATTGCCAGTTACTGGGCAAAAAAAGATCTAAAAAATATTGAAAGAGCTAAATTAATAATATCTGTACTCTCCAAAAGCCAATAAAACCTTTAAAATACATTTTAGATCCTTTAATGGTGGTTTTCAGTGATGTACTGCCATTATTCTAATTTTGGATAAAGTAATATTCAGCATAAAATGACACTCGCGGTTGACATGAGTTTCAGCCCAACAGGATGTACAAGTTGCACTAGTTAACCTATAGCTTGGAAAAATGAAAGGATTCATACATTTCCCAAGGGCATTAACCAAATAGAGTCAGTAGGGTTTGAACTCCTGATTACAAGATCAGAGAATTGTAACTTCTTCTTGGAATGTGAACCTATTCAATACATGCATGTACATAACTTTTAAGGATAAAACCTATCTGGTTATATCCTGGATGTTTTATAAGATGAAAATTTTGTTATTGGTGAATGTAGTTTTATGAAAGAATTTCAAGATGAAATGAGGTAGGTGGTCACCAATGAATTGATTCCTTGTTGATTGGCTATATTGGTTCATTGATTGACATAAAAACGACTGTAATGTTATTTCCGTTGCCTGATCATATACTTCCTCAATCTTAGTAAAGCTTTTGTTCGAATGTAACAATCAGATATTTGCTTATTGAGTACATGATTGGCTTTACTATTTTTGGAATATTGTGGATATTTATATCAGTGTTGTAGCAGCAACAGCGGCAACAGATTGATCCGGTTTGGATTTACTGAGATTGCTTCTCAACAAATAAAATGATCAATTCTATCAAGTTAAAGAAATATATCATGCAATCATTAAAATACCATGTGAAACGATGTTTATTTAATCAAAATAGCACTTATCATTCTGAAAGTGTTGTCAACTAGTTTGTTAGTTAGCTTGCTGACTTTTTTGCTGATTGTTTTGTAGGTTTGTTGGTTAGTTAGCTTGTTAATTGTAGTTGATAGGTTGACTGGCCAGCGGATTAGTTATTGTTAAATGTCCAATTAAATGGCATATCAATTTTATAGTCATTTTATGCAGACAATATTTCCTACAAAAATCAATGTAACAAATCAAATAAGATTTAATCTTGCATTGCACAACTTCATATTAAAGCCCTTACCGGTAGTTCACTGCTTCCTCTCTTCCTTCTCTACATGCACATACAAGGCTTGTTCTTCATAACCATGAAGACCAAAGTTGTACCATTCTCCAGAATTTATTTTTTTTATATGCACCACAATTCCCAATGATCTTTTGGTCAACAATGAATGAGGTGATCCATTTTCATATCCAGAGCAAGCTTGTCTCTCACATTTCTTCCATCACTTTGAAATCAATGAACCAAACTCCTAAATGTACTGACATCAACTGCATTGGCTTTTTGAATGTTCAACAGATGTCGAATGATGTTGATTGGTTCAGTTTTATTTCTGCATTGAAGAATTCAGTGATACAACTCTGCTTCTGACACATGACCAGGACATTTACTCGAAACGAGTATGAATGTTCTCCTGAGTGGTTAATTTCAGTCCGTGGGTCCTTAGATGACTATGAAAGCCAATCCTAGACCCACAGACTTTGTTGCAGTAGGAACATGTGAGGCTGGCTGACTGGGCAGCGGAGACGGCAGAGAGAGCTATGTTCGTATTTGCTCTCTCCTTTCTCTGTTTCCTCTTCCTTTCGGTAGCCCCGCGGAAAACAAGATGGCATTTTGGGGGGAACAACCTTTATAAATATCATAAATGTTAAAAACTTTTTAAAATTAGTTTTATTTAATTTGAATATGAATTTTTACTTCGTAATGAAGTTGTATGCTAAAAATGCTCAAGGTTCTACCTTTCACCAACATTGATGGCCCGATCCATTTTATAATTTTGCAGGTGTTTTGGTTTAAAAATAAAATTTAAATTATGATAATTTTTTCTTTTCTCCAGGAAATTTCAGGTGTGAAAACTTTTTAGTTTCTCTATTTTTATCAAAGAGGAATTGGAATATGTACATTAAAGTTGTGGCATTTCAAGTTTAGATCAGGATATTGCATGAATTTAGTACAATTACCATTCTTCTGCTGTCAACAAAAGAAATACATTTGTATTGAATAAATTATTCCTATTATTAACAGTTGATATACCAAAACAAAAATATTTCATCCAAAACCAAGTCTCTACAAGTCATTTGACAATGCAAGCTTGATAGTGTTATAATGATGAGTTGTGGGCTGGACAACAGCCATTAATGAAAAGTTACAGAAAATTATACATGCAGACCCCTGTCAACCTAAATATTTTATTTTATTTTTCTTTTAGAAATTTCAAAATACTTCAAAGTAAAAAAATCAAAAACCCTTGTCTTAAACTAATCTAACTTGACATGGCTCCTTAGGATCAAGGAAAGCTCATCAAACTTCTATTGCTTTTTGGTCATTTATCTGTACCTAAAACTTTAGGTTTGCATAACTTAACATAGAAAAAATGGGTTATTGTTCATTACCTGGAAAAATTTATTCTCATTTACTTACATTTAAATATAGTAATTGACTAAAATGTTTGCTTTTTAATATAGTGAGAGTTACAGTTAGATATTAAAATTCTTGTTTCAGTTCCTAATTTTTATGCTCCACATTTGCTTTAAAGGGCACTTTTCTTTGTTTATCGTTATTTGAAAAAGTCTTATAAGACTATTCATGGAAAAATCCAGAATGTCTTAAAAAAAGTATACAAGTTGCATATTTTTACCTATGAAAGTTTGTGGGGAGAAACTTATCTTTATTTAGAAAAAATATTTTTGCTGGGTAAAGTCTGATCAATTACCGAAATGTCAAACTACTAAAGTCTGTACCTTTCTTAGTTATGTGCTAAACCAATTAAATCTTTACTGGATAAGTTTTAGTTGTATTGGCTTGTCAAAATTGAATGTTTGCTACTTCTTCCTTGGATGGCCTTCAAATTATATGAAACCCTTATTTAACTGAAAAGAACTTGGTTTATTGCTTCATGCCTGAGTTGTCCTGAAAAGGGAAATGCCAAAGGGGAAGAGATTAATAATATTTACAATAGATTGATTGACTATAAGAAAGCACAAGTCTAGTGTTGGGCAAACTTTAGTGCTTAGCTGGAATGACTTTTCTTACCATCTTTTTAAAACAAGAATTAAACAGATTTGTTTTTTGTTTTTTTGTGACATATCAACCTTTTTAAATAGAAAGTACATTTTGCATTCACTGATTCATTCTTTCAAAGAAGAAGTATTAGGCATATTCTTAAAGAGACTAATTGCCTCCTAAAATGATGAAATGAAAATAATGGAAATGGCCATTACCTAATTCTTTCCCCCAAAAAAACCATGTCTAGGACATAAATTCAAAGGCTAAGACATGTCTGATGATTTTAGTTATTTAATGCGATGGATAGACAGAAGAGTTTTAACAGTTGTTAGAATTTAAAGCAAAAATCTTTTAATGATGATTTGAATTGGAAGTAGACTTGCACATGTGTTTTAGAGCTCAAACATAATGATGACATTGGTTTAAAAAGAAATTACTGTTGAATATCTTCAAATCTATTGTATTCTTTTTCAAATATCGATTTGGCTAAAATGACAAAATTGATACCAGGAGAGACGAATGCAGGCTATTTATTTGACAGACTATTTTTCTAATAGCAAGAAAACATTCCAGGACTAATAAATATTTTTTTAAACCTGCTGTGCTCATATGATCTCTTAGTAGACTTATTTGCAGTTCTCTCAAAATGGCTTTTTTGATATGTAAGTCTTCACCATTTAATGATTTTTTGAGAAAGGAAGACAAAAATCTCCTGAAGTCAGTTCAAAGTAAAAGAGAAGTTTTCTTTAATACAGCAATGTTCTTTGCAGCCATCAACTGATAGATGTCTTGAACATTATGGACAGGAGGTGGGTTTTCATGCTGAACTACAAAAATAAATACACCTTTCACATTCTGCAGATATTTAATGATATATTTCTATTGGATAATACTAAAGAAATGTTACTTTGACACAATGAAAAGTTATCTGAGCAACTTATTAAACAGTGTAAATCAATTTTTTGCTCAACACACCACATTAATAGCTTTCAAGTGTCGATATTGTGTGCCCAACATTATTTTCAAGAATCGCCTTGTGTTAAGTTTACTAGAGTTCTTCTGGTTTTCACAGGCATACTCAACTACTTTTTCATGACAACATCATAGAGCTTTCAAATGAAAGACACTTTTCAACATTAAATTAGTTTTTACTTGTATCCACTATGAGTCTTTTAATGATTTTTTCCATTTTTATTTTTTCATTTCTTTTAGTTAAGCTAAGATTCTTTGATCTTAGATCTTTGTAAAGATTACTAAAAATAAATCTTTTATTTAAGAAACTCTGATAAAACTTCAATCAGTTTCATATTGCATTTTAAAGATATGTTAGCTCTTATTTCCTATATCTCTCTGCTATTGATGAGTCCAAAATGAATACTCATGACACTGAAAATTCTCGGCTATTACAAAATCTTTTTTTGCCAATTAATTTATTCTGTATATTTATGTAATCTATAAATAAATGTGAAATCCTGTGCAACTTCACACATTCAGTATAAAAAAAAATAAAACCCTCACTGATAAAGATTGTTTAACATGAAACTTGTATATGTGATGTTCACATTATTGTGTATGTAGTTAATAATTGCTAGACATATAATGCAATTAAATAAAGGAATAAATAACTTCTCTGCTAAATTTACACTTTTGTTTTATTCCATGCTGGCAAAAATTATGGGTTGGTAAATTGTAGCAAAAGAGAAATTTTTAACAAAAAAAAAAACTTATTTTTATTGTTGTCCTCTTCTTTTTTCACGCCTTTTATTGTTCACTTCTTCTTAGTTGTTGTCTTCTTTGTTTTCTCTCAATTCCACATTGACTCAAATCACCTTCTATTATAAGGGCTTTCTCAATTTTAGATTCAGTTTCAAGATCTTACTGTAGATGTTCATTTTTTTGGTCCATAATATCTGAACCCCTAGCTTTGTTATGTTAAATTTTCACACTACTTTGTACTTAATTTGAGGCTGTGCCCCTCAAGTGCCCTATGTAACAAAAAAGTTTGATTATTTAAAGGTGAATCCTCTTTTTCCTGAAATCAAAAAAGTATCCTTAATTTTGGCTATTTTATCAGATTTTCTTTGTTTTTGAATAAAATAATTTTTTTTGTTCATCATTTCAAAAAGAAGACCTTTTCAACTTTTTTGCAGAACTTTAAGTGAAAAGAAAAGTAATTCTATTCACACTATTTGATAAAAAACTCCTGCTGGGAAGATTTTCTTAACAGCACAGAAATATTTGGCTCAGGAGAATTTGTTTTATACTTAAAATTAAAGCAGTGTTTCTACCTTGGAACTAAAAATAAACCTTTGTGGCTAACTCAATGACTCTTGTTTTGTTTTTTAGTATGGTTTCATTTTAGAATTTACTTAATCCTCTATATGTTATTGTTTTGAATAAATTCTAATACCAAACAGAAGATGTTTTTGTACTTCAGATCAAAGTAAAAGGTTTTTACCTGATCTGATGAGTCTTTTTCCTGTTTGATGTGAATGAATGGTGTAGGGAGAAATTTGTTTGTAGGTTGTTTAAATAGTTGGGGGGAGAGTGGTGGAGAAATGGGTTGGTGCCAAAATCAAAGTTTTTTTTCTAAGAATATAGAAGACATAAAAGTGATATCCTCAAGTAATGATTTTACATTTGTCTTGCTTTCATACATTTTGATCAAAAGTCAACCCAGAAAAATGTTTAGAATATGTTATCTCCTATGTAAAAATTTCATGATTTGAAGGTATTGGAAGCAATATACATTAGAACTCACAGACCTTCTCTCTGTAAACAGAAGGAATGTCATCTTGGTCTTTATGTTATTTATCATTTAAAGGTATTGGAAGCAATATACATTAGAACTCACAGACCTTCTTTCTGTTAACCTAGAATGAAAAGTAACTGTAATATTGTACTTTACACACATAAACACACACACACACATACATGTGTGTATCATGATTAAATACGTTTTAGCATTGAGATAGGATTAAAGTGCTTCATAGTATAGTGGTATGAAAGTTAACAGGTTTTATTTACATAAAAGATTTTTTTTTAATTGGAAAAAAGTAGCATTTATTCACCCTATTATTAGTTTTTGAATGGAAAAATAGTTTCTTTATTCAACTGAAAGTTGTAAAGTAAAAGGATTGACAAATAAAAAAGTGGAAAACTTAGAATCATCAAATACTGGCAACTCAGTGTCTCTGCCAATTAATACTTAGCCTAAATCTATCCACTCTTTGATATAGAGCATTCTCTCCTTAGAAATATAACAAATAATATTGATTGGTTTTCATTATTAGGTTATTACTCAGCGTAAAGATATGATTCCTTTTTATTCCTTTCGGCTATAGGTCAAGAGTATAGATATTCTTCTAATAAATTTGTTTGTAAAAGAAAGTAGTTTATAAAAAACATGATTGTTTGTGACATAAAAGGATGTATAGAAACAACCAACCAACCTGGCCTAGTCATGTTCTGTGCCAAAATATTATATTCTTAAGATTTTTCAATTAAAAAAATTATAAATTTTGTATGCAGATGTCACTGACAATGATGCAATACATTATGAACTTAGAGGGACTGATGTGTATTTGATGGCTGTTCTACTCACTAAATCTAGATTAGGCAACAGGATGAACCAAATCAACAAATTTCTGTTAAAAGAGTTTAATCACATTGGAGTTCCAATGCATTTTTGTGCAACACTTTCCAAAATCATTAAACTCTTTCCTTCATTTTTTAAGTTTAACTTTTGAATGAGTCTGTATGTGGTTCAACATAGCCCCACTCAACCTGCATAGTTTGCCTCATTCCCTGCAGGTTTGATCTATGTTTTGACACATTATTAGTACTTTCTTTTTCACCTAGAGATTGGAATATACATACCTTAATTATACATTCAGTCTGTAACTCTAGTGACGGTACATACAAACACTTTGTTACCTGTTATATCAGTAACATTTATTTATCAAAACAGCATTAATAATACTTGTTTCTATTTCCGGTAGTGCATTATTTGTTTTGCTTGCTTGTATTGTATCTTAATAATTGTTAAATACTGAGTCTATTATAAAATGAAACGTGCACACAAAGTCAGTAGAGCCCAGAAAAGGAAGTTGAAAATACTGAATTGCAAATTCTTTTAAAAAGACTCACAAGATATCTGAATTTTTCTATACCACTGAAAAGTGGAGTGGCAGCACTGCCAGATGAACAATGGCTCACCCAGTCAACGTTCGAGTCTACTGTACCAATTGATTTTAGGAAAAAAGGTCAACGGAAAAAAAACCCGGAAAATCAATTTTTTTATAACTGACGATTTAAATCGATTAAAAAATTGATTATAAGACAATTTTTTTTATGGGTGGTGCTATAAAAGTGGAGGGCCCTTTAATATAGCACCTTCAATATTTTGGAGGTCTAGTGGTTGGTAGGAAATTTAAAATTATTTATTTGAATTTAGGGGTAGTTAAGCCCCTGCCAACATACATTCAATATTTAAAGAAGATAAATGGTCTTAAAATCAATTTTTCAATCAATTCTAATCGTCAATTATCAAAGATTTGCTTTTTCTTCCTACTGAGGAAAAATTGTTATTTTTTTGCGCTGCCTTTTTACCGTTTTCCGTGCACCTCAAAACACCAATTCTTTGATTTCTTACATTTTTTTATGATTACGAAATTCCCTCTCAAGAGCATTTAATTTTTTTAGGGCATCATTTATCATGGGTTCATTATGTTAAGGGGGAGAGTACTCAAGTTGAATTTTGTGGGTAGTTGCTGCAGAGCAAATTTTGCACAAACACAATGTCCGTAAGCACTGCCAGTTAGTATTTATTTTTTTTAAATCTTATTTTGTTGAATTAGTCACCATGAAGAAAAGATTTTATTTTGCTGAAATGTTTCGAAGAGGAAAAAAATTTGTTACATTTCTTTTTTAGTGACTCTTTTACATCTTGATTAATGTCTGAAATTGATTAAGTAAATTATTTTTTATACTAATCAAGAAAAAAGGAAGAGAGTTGGATTTGAGTTCTTGCAATACAATTATAGTTGAAGCATTTAATGAACTGCAACTTCTTAAAGGTAATATTTTATATTAATAACTGTTACTTAACTATCTGAGTAGATTAGATAAGTTTTCATTATTGAAATTATTTGAGTTATATAGATTTATACTCTCATCTTTACTTTTATTCTCACAATATTTCAGCAGACATGCTCTTCAGCTTTCTTCATGTGGATAAAGTCTATTAAAATGTAGATAGCATTGTTTTCAATTTTTTCATGACTCATATTGATGTTTTAATCTGTAGGTTCGAATATAGAAATATGTGCAGGATTTCAAATTTATTTCTACAGCAATAAATTTCTCACAAAGATATAATGAATGAGAATGTTGTCAATTTTGAATATCAAATTAATCCACTTCATATTGGCCTTTGTTCTTGTTTTCACTCTGCTTTGTCCTAAATTTCAAAGGAATTGTTAAAAGTGATTAAAAAAAAACAAGAATAAAACTGTCCAAGATTTCTTTTCAATATTTTCTGATTTTTATAAATTTGTTTTTCAAATTGATTACAATACTTCTTTGTATTAAAAGCCTTGTATTGTCTACAAGATTTAATTATGACTTCAATGTGATCTTCATTAATAAAATAATCTTATTAGGTTTAACTAGTAAGTAAATTTGTCATTTTCTGTGGTTTTTTGATAAATTAAAATTTAGTCTAATTTGATTTGATCTCTTTAAATTTATTTTATTTCTTTTTCCTTTATTCCTTTGATTCTTTTATAGAGATTAACGTCTCTTTTTCTCTGCATTTGCTGACCTGATTATCATTATATCAATGTGTTTATCTCTCTCTCTCTCCCCCCCTCTCTCTGTCTTTCTTTCTTTCTTTCTTTCATGTTGGAACAGATTTAATTACTACTAGGAGTTCATTGTAAATACACATAGACTTTAATGCTTTTAAAAACTCCCCTATAACCTTAATCTTGATTGAAATTGGCTGTTAATCCTATTGAAAATTCTATTTCCTTTGGTTGGTTAGGGTTGTTGTTAAGTTTAACCGCTTATTAAACTTTTTTATCATTTTATACTCAAAATTATTATTTTTTCTACATATCTTTCTGAGAGTGATAGGTTGCTAGAAAAACAGTAATTTTACCATTTAACATATAGTTTGCAAGTATTTCCAGAAATCAGTATATTCTATTAGAGGTTAAATTAGTTTAACCTCAATCTTTACTTTTCATTCTATTTCTATTTAAAATTCTTAAATTATTTTGTTGATTAGTCACCTTGCCTTTCTGGGTGCCAGATTTAGATCTGGCATTGGCAACTCTGGGAGAAAAGACAAAGATTTTTGCTTATGACATAGATAAACCTTTCCAGTGGCTATCGTAGAATAGGCTAAGGAAGCTGCAAGTTAAAGGTAAAAAAAAATCCATTGTTAATTATAGGTAGAATTGTAATTATAAACAATTTTTTCGTAATGGTCTGTAATAGAATGCCAATATCCACCAAA
Source organism: Idiosepius hallami (assembly GCA_034780655.1). Classification (NCBI taxonomy): domain Eukaryota; kingdom Metazoa; phylum Mollusca; class Cephalopoda; family Idiosepiidae; genus Idiosepius; species Idiosepius hallami. The sequence goes on from JAUZSX010140531.1 coordinate 17,080, forward strand.
AAATAGTCATAAATTTTTTAACTGAAAAATTGATATTTTGGTATTTTAATGAAACAAACGAGTAAAAAAACCCGAGCCTAGTAAAGTTGGTTGTGTGATATAGTTAGTTTTAGTTTACTATAATTTATTATAATTTAATGTTTATCAGTGTGGTGGTTAAATAAATTTTAATACATTAGAACAGTGTGTGTAGTTTATTTTGTGTAGTGTAGGGTTTTTTAATTTAATGTGAAGGGCTTCTAGAATCTCTAA
>JAUZSX010140640.1:0-17328 GCA_034780655.1 Idiosepius hallami
GGAACCTTTCGGGAGGACGCTTGTGCGTTATGTCTTATAATGTGGGGAAACTGATCCACCTGCAGCCACCGCACGGCTTCTTAGCAGATGAGGGCCTGGTTCCTATGGCATCGAGAGAACCACGATGACTGGAGTTCATCCTCTGTTGAAGCCTTTGGACTGATGCACCTGCAGTCACCACACAGTATTTTGGCAGAGGATGGCCTGGTTCCAATGGCATGGAGAGAACCACGTTGACTCGAGGTCATACTCTGTTGCAACCTTCAGACTGATGCACCTGCAGTCACCACACGGCCCCTTGGCAGAGGAGGGCCTGGTTCCACTGGCATGGAGATGTAACATAATGCCTTATGTATGCAGTCGTCTAGTGGTGGGATGCAATTATGCACCTTGCATCTTCTTAGTGTCTTCTTTGTGTGGCCGTGATCTTCCCTGCCGGCATCTGTGACAAAGTCGGATTTTTGGTCTGAAAATCAAAGGTATAAACAGCATGGCGAAATATACGACTCCAAACAGCTTTTTAAAATTTAAAAGGATTTATTTTGCTGCATGGACGGAGAGATGATAAAATCTTAGGGAAAATTTCTCATCGGCCCTCGGGGGCCAGCACCGCCGAGTCTAGATTTCGAAGCCTTCCAAACCCAACTCGAAACTTGAATCTCCAAATCTCCAATTCTTACTCTATTTGTCCCTTTTTGTAAACTGTTTAGGGGGCGTGGTTTCTTCTTACCGACAATGCAACATTCCCCCCAGAATTCCACATCCTAGAAAAACCTTTTCCTGTCCCATCATGCAATTTTCCCCTTAGGATCCGCCCCTTTCCATTTCCCTGAATTCTCTTCTCTTAGGTCTGCCCTAGAATTTCCGTTTTAGGGAAAGATCTTTTCCCTTTCTTCTTCTTCTTCTTCTTCTTCTTCTTCTTCTTCTTCTTTTAAATTCCATTTCCTTATCTGACCACTGGTTGACCATATGCTATGTCTGAAGTGGGGTGCTCTCGGCCCTTTAATCTTATCCCAGCCCAAGTGAAATATTTTTTATGTGCGTTTATGTGTTTTTTCGGAGTCCAAATATCTGCTAAAATGTGAACATTAAATTTTCTTTGAATGTCCTAAAGGTTCTACATTTTCTAATCTCACTATTATTATGAATAAATCTATTTAGTATTTTAATTAATTCTTCTACGTAATTCCATAATTAATTAATTTCCAATTATTGAAACCTTACCCCGCCACAGAGAGAACCACAATGACTGGAGGCCATCCGGTGTTGCAGCCTTCCACCGCCTTCATTCCGTTGTGTCATTGTAGACATCATCTACCATTGAGGTCTTGCACTATTTAACCCATAGTTGGAGGGAAGTTGGAAGATTGGGCTTCGCACTTTTCCCAAGGGTATTAGTTGAAATGTTACCTTAGATGGATCAACTTGGATTCGAACTCGCATAGTATGGTTCCAAAGTCCAATTGTCTATCCACTAAATCACGTTAACTGGCACATATACATACATCAATGTGAATATATATACATATATATAAATGTTGAATAGTATTTTTTATTCAGGTTTCACCATCAGAATCGTCAGGACAATATCTATCAATATAAGTCTTATAACAAATAGATATTTGAATTATATATTGATGTATAACTGACATAATGGACTGACCCAGCACCCCTCCAAATAAATGGACTGTGACGTTTATAAAAAAGACTAGCGAACTCTCACATGTGGGAGACAGGATTACTAAGCTGTCACGGACGCTTAGAAATGTGTGTAACCTTTCCCATAAATAATCCCCTTCTCTTCAACTAAAATAATGACTTGTTTATTCTTATAATATAAGGATATAACACTGGCGACGAAGGAATTCGAAAACTCCCTAAAAGACAAAACGAGGAAAAAAGCACACACACACAACATGATTAACAAGCAGAAAACAAAAAAAAAAAAAACTACGACAGAGGCAACATTAAAAAGTAAGTTATTTTCTAAAATTTTTCAGTCTGTTACGGTCCTACAAAAAAAAACGAAATTGACATTTGAAACGAACATTTTTTGGAAAAAATATTTTTTCTAAAAAAAAAAAAATAGTGTCCATTTCCATTTCAAGTTTTATTCATCAGAAAAATAATATTACGAAAATCACCACGTGGCTTGGGTTGACTGGTACTGTCGGTTAAGTGTCATTGTGTTTTTGGAAAAAATTTTTTTCTTCTGAAGAAATATGTGCTTTTAATTCATTATTTTTATAGGACATTTGAGTTAATCTTTTGTTTTTGTGTGTTTTTGAAAATAAAAATTAAAAATTAAATTAAGTTTTTTAACAGAGAGCACATAGCGGAATTCACTAAAACAATGCAATTGGCATTGGTTTCACAACCAAAGCAAATGGAATTTCTTCAACAACAACAGTTGAAGCTAAGCGAAATGTTACAGAGTATTTTAATGCAGCAAAATTACTAGTGTTTAACTTCTGAAGGCATCGCTAATTCCTTATCTGAATTTGTGTACGAGCCGACAAATGGTTTAACTTTTTCGGCATATTTTCGGAGATACGAAAATATTTTTACTAAGAGATGTCAGTCTTAGACAGACAAAGAGAAGATTATCCTTCTTCTTCAAAAACTTGGATCTCAGGAAAATACTAAGTATACGAATTTTATCCTGCCAAAGAAACCTAAAAAGATTTCTTTTTGTGAAACAATAAAAACATTGTCAAACATTTTCAGTGAACGGGATAGCTTATTCTATACACGTTATAAATGCTTAAATGTCACGAAGCAGGAGGACAAAGATTTTACTACGTATGCAGGGAAAGTGAATGCTCATTGTGAATCCTTTAAGGTAAAAGAACTCAAAGAGGCTATGTTTAAATGTTTAATCTTCGTGCAAGGTTTAACAGCCGCTAAAGACAAGGATATTCGTTCAAGGATATTATCCATCATGAACCAAGACACAGAAATAACATTACAAAAAGTTACGGAAGAGTGTCAGAAACTATTAAATTTAAAGCAGGACAATACGAGCATTGAAGGGAAAAATTTTTAGGGAAAAAATATGGAAAAAATGGAAAGGGTGATGAAATGTGCACATGAAAAATCCTGTAAGACATATAGGGAGAAAAATCACTTCACTAAAGATTGTTACTTTAAAAACAAAATATGTAACAAATGTAATAAAAAAGGCCATAAATCAACGGTATGCATGAAAGGAAAATACCGAAAAGTAGAAATAAAGACTATTGGATCTAAAAAAGAGTCTAGGTGTTATAAAAGAAAATATGTTGAAATTGAATTGAATGGTATTAAGGTTAACTGTCTTCTAGATACGGGAAGCGACATAAGTATAATCGACGAAGTAACTTGGAGGAAAATTGGATTTCCGAAGTTACAAAATACAAAAAAAATTGCCAGAAGTGTGTCTGGAAATAAACTAAAATTTAAGGATTATTTTTTTTACTAATGTGTCTCTAAAGGAGAATGCTGTGAAAACCAAGTTGTATGTCGTACCGGGAAAAAATTCTAATTTGTTCGGTATAGACCTAATGATTCTTTTTAATTCATGGGAAAAACCCATTAACTCATTTTGCAATAAAGTAAGTCTGACGGGGTTAGAAAATTCTAAACTACCAGGAAAGTTTATTGACAAATTAAAAAAAGACTTTAAAAATGTGTTTTCTGGAGGTTTGGGTTGCTGCACGAAAACTGAGATGAAATTTGAACTGAAAGACGAAACTAAACCAGTTTTCAAACCCAAAAGAAAGCTTCCATATTCAGCATTAGAAACTAAAGAGAAAGAATTAAACAGACTTGAAGAAATGGGAGTAATAAAAAAAGTGGACTACTTTGAATGGGCATCACCCACGGTTTACGTTAAGAAGAAAAATAATAAAACCATGGTATGCGCGGATTCCTCTACTGGATTGAATGATTGTCTAAAGGATCAAAACTAACCGCTTCCTACCCCTGAAGAAATTTTTTCTAAGTTAAATGGAGGAGAAATTTTCACAAAAATTGATTTGTCAGAAGCGTATTTGCAGGTCAAAGTCTATGAAGATTGTCCGAAATACCTGACAATAAATACCCCTAAAGGATTATTTTCACTAAAACGTTTGGCTTTTGGGTTAAAAGTAGCCCCGAATTTATTCCAACAAATTATGGATACACTGCTAGCAGGTTGAGATTTTGCTATGGCTTATCAAGATGATATCCTTATAAGAAGTAAAAATGTGGAAGAGCACAAAATCCACATTGGCAAATTATTCGAGAGAATATCAGACTATGGATTTAAAGTGGCTCTCGAAAAATGTAATTTTGGAATGGAAAAGATTGAATATTTGAGACAAGTGATTGATCGATATGGTAGGAAACCTAACCCTAATAGGACTGAAGCATGCCTAGACCAGACAATATAGTTAAACTGCAGTCATTTCTGGGACTAGCAAATTACTATAATTTTTATATTCCAAATATGCATGAACTAAGAGCACTATTAAACGAATTATTGAAAAAGAATAAAAAATTGCTCCGGACAAAAGAATGTGATGAAGCATTCCTAAAGATAAAAAAATGTTTATCGGAACTAGCACTAGCACACTACGATCCGAAAAAAGAATTAATTTTAGCAGCAGATGCAAGCGAATACGGTTTAGGTGCTGTGCTGCTAAACAGACTCAAAGATGGATCTATTAGATCAATTGCTCATGCTTCAAGGGTTTTGCTATCCACAGAAAAAATTACAGTCAGATAGAAGAAGAAGGTATGGCAATTGTATACGCCATGAGGAAATTTCATAGATTTATTCATGGAAGATCTTTTATCTTGGAAACGGACCACAGACCTTTGTTATAGATTTTTGGTTCCAAAAAAGGAGTTCCTACTCATACGGCTAATAGGTTACAAAGATGGAGCATGATTCTATTAAACTACAATTTTAAAATGAAACACCCAGCATCTAGCAAAATTGTACATGCAGATGGTTTGTCCAGATTGAACCTGAGTAAAACTGAATTACTTGAAGAAACTGTTATATCTGCACTAAAAGAAGAAAATGAACTAACAGATATATTAATAAATACTGTTAGGGAACTTCCGGTAATGCTTGAGGAAATAAAGAAAGCAGCAATAACAGATGAATACATTAACAAGATAAAAAAAAACAAGTGGGACAAAAAGAAAATAAGAGAAAATAATTAACAGTTTTTCCATTCTCGATGTGCGATGAAACTCTAATGTACGCAGATAGAGTGGTAATACCACAAGTATTACAGAAGAGAATTTTAAAAGAATTCCACATGGGACATCCTGGAATCTCCAGAATGAAGGCACTAATGAGAGGATATACGTACTGGCCTGGAATGGACTGGGACATAGAAAAAAAATGATAAAATTATGTAATGGTTGCCAACTAGCAGCGAAAGCGCCGCCCATTAAGACGCAACCTTGGACTAAAACAGATGTACCATGGACGTGGATCCATATAGATTACGCAGGACCTCTGAAAGGATATTTTTACCTGGTAATCGTAGATAGCATTTCAAAATGGCCAGAAATTTTTAAATTCAAACATCCTACAGCTGCAAACACAATAAAGGTATTTTGTTACCAAAAACAATTGTTAGTAATAATGGCACCATGTTCACAGGTCAAGAATTTAAGAACTACTGTGAGTCACTGGCCATAGAACACATCACAACCCTAACTTTTAACCCTCGATCTAACGGACAAGCTGAAAGATTTTTCGATAGTTTTAAAAGAGCGTTAAAAAGAACGATAACATCAACACAGAGGAAAAAAGTATTCAGAAATTTTTAGCAGTGCACAGGATAACACCAAATTCGTATACAAATGCAAATTTATCCCCAGCTGAAATAATGTTTGCTAGAAATGTGCGTTCTGCTTTCCACCGGTTTAAAGTAAATAAAAGGGTAAAAGATAATGTACGATACAAAACGTACAAGGACGGAGATAAAGTTTTCTTCAAAAATTATTGGGCAGGGAAGAGTTTTTGGGAAGAAGGTATAATCTTAAAAAGAATTGGAAGGATGGTCTACATTATGAAAAGCCAGACATTTTCCCACAAAAAACATATCAACCAACTCAGACTCCGATAAATAGAAATAGTTAAAAACAATGAAGTACCGATGAAAGTACTGTATGACACGTTCCACATGGAGCCACCAAAAAAGGAAGCACCAGTAACTGAAAATACAAGTCACTCTCCAAAATCAAAAATTTTGCAAACGCAAATTTTAAGGAGAAGTGAAAGAAAAAGAAAAAGGACTGAACTTTTTGGACAAAGTCTAAAAAGAAAAAAATGATGAAGCAAAATTCTATAGAAGAATTTAGCTTGGGAGAAAGGTGACATAATGGACTGACCCAACACCCCTCCAAATTAATGGACTGTGACGTCTATAAAAAAGACTAGCGAACTGTCATACGTGGGAGACAGAATTGATTACTAAGCTGTCACGGACGCTTGGAAATGTGTGTACCCTTTACCATAAATAAACCCCTTCTGTTCAACTAAAATAATGACTTGTTTATTCTTATAACATAAGGATATAACAAATGCTCTATTTGCAAAAGCTCTCATTGCAGAGGTAACAAGAATAAAAGTCGTATACAACAAAGTCTCTGAATACACAAGGTAGCCTATGAAAATTCGTTGTGTGGGTGTGTGAGCAAGATGGATGAAAAGAAAAACTTGCCTCGGCGTTGCCGACTGAAAACAGGGAACGAGAGACGAGAAGGGAAGAGGTTCGGGTGACACCGATTTTGCAGTGAGAAAGGAGGAGGAGGTGAGATCGTGAGAGAGGAAGAGAAGGGAGTTGCTGTGAAGTGGAGCGGAGGGACCACGTGTGTCGGTGTCGGACGAGAAGGCCCAGGTTGGTGCTGTAGCTGGTTGTTTTGTGTACCAGAGCCGGGCGCTCTTTATTGGACCTATTTACACGCGACTCTTACTGTATGTAGCTGTTTGTTGTTTACCCTGTCTTTCACTTGTTGAATATATTGTTTTCCGCTGAACAACCGGAAGTTGTGGTGTCCGTTCAATTCCGTGCATTTAACGGGCCAAGTCGGCCATGTGTGTTTATTTCTACAAGTTATTTTGGCTATTTGCCCTCTAGGACCATGACCAAGTTGAAATTCAACTTGAAACTCATACCCGAGTTTGACGGGTCCACGTCCGTTGTCAACTGGGTCGAGTTGACGTGCAACCTTTGTGAGGTAAAGAGGATACACACTGTGATTCCTTTACGATTGGCTGGGGGTGCATTGAGTGTGTATCAGCAACTCAGTGCCGCCGAGAAAGGAGATTTCACTGCAATTAAAACCGCACTGTACAAGGCATTCGCTATGGATCCTTGTACAACCTATGAAAAATTTGCTTCCCGAAAACTTCTACCGGAGGAAACCGTGGATGTTTTCTTCGCAGAGTTAAAGAAACTCGCAGTTCTGTCCGTTGGAGGGGTGTCGGAGCGGACGCTCGCGTATGCGTTTGTGGCGGGCCTTCCCACTCGTGTGAAGTAGCTACTGAGAGCCTCAACTAGCACATCAACAACACCCATGGAACACTTGATGGAGCGTGCTCGAGCCATCATCAAAGATGAGGAAAACCTGGGAGAACCAGTTGTGATGGCGACACAGACAGGCCAGATTGGCGCTCGGGAGATTCCGGATCAAAGCCCTGCAAGCAATGGGAAATGTTTTCGCTGCAGCCGATGCGGACATTTTGTAAGGAATTGTACTAACAGGGGACGTATTCGCTGTTTTAATTGTGGTGGTTTTGGGCATCTATTCGAAAACTGTGCTGGAAACGTATCAGGGGAGAGGACGTCAGCACCGCCCTGCTCCCCAAGCAAGATTTAAACAAGGCGCAACCAGTGATGACCGTCTTTGTAAACCAGATACCCTGCTCAGTACCTCTTGACTCAGGCTGTTCACATACTATAGTGAGTGCCAGGCTGTGTCCAACTTGGACTAAGAGAAAGATCAAAGTCACCACGATAGGAGGCGAGACCCAGACATGCTGTGGAGCTGGAACTGTCGAGATCTACACAGACACCGGTGTAGCCACTAAAATCGATGTACTCGTGACCCAAGGGAATCTCCTGTTGCTCGGATACGATGCCATCAAGGCGCTGGGGGGAGTTGCAATTCATCGGAATGGAAAAGTGCGATTCTCGGAAGCCTCAGTGTGTGCAGCGGTCCACATCGATCAGCCGGATTTTAAGGTGGACTACGACTCTCGCCAGAAGGCCTGGATTGCATCTTGTTAGTGGACTGAGGGGAGGGCACCGACTGAACTCAGGAATGGCATTGAAAAGTACCCCATACCCAGTGAGGCCCGTGCGGAATACAAAAGGGAACTGAAGGCGTGGATCCAAGATGGCTGGTTAATACCCTACCCCAAGGACAAGCTTGGGCCTCTCAAGGGGCTAATACCCTTGATGGCAGTAGTCCAGCATAACAAGTCAAAGTACGCCCGGTGCTGGACTATAGGGAGCTTAACAAGCATATTGAAGCCTTCACTGCCGATGCTGACGTATGCGCCAGCAAGCTGAGGGAATGGCGTCAGAAAGGCTCTAATGTCTCGATACTGGATTTGCAAAAAGCCTATTTACAGGTGCGAGTGGATGAGACGTTGTGGCCGTTCCAGACAGTTTGGTTCCAGGGGCAGGGGTACTGCCTTTGAATATGGCACCACAGATCATGAAGACTATTGTAAACACAGTATTGTCCCAAGACAAGACCATTAAGGACTCAACATCAGCTTACATTGATGACATATACGTCAATGAAGATGTACAGTCTGCGTCTTGTGTCAAAGAAAAGCTGTTTCAGTTTGGTCTGAGTGCAAGAATCCTGAACGTTTGAGGGAAGGAGCATGTGTATTAGGATTGGATGTTTATGAAAAAGATAGCACCTTTCAATGCGGATTCTCTCTGTGTCTACCACTGGGTGTCTGACACACTTTCTGGACGGACACGAATTTGTACCAAGGCAGCGAGTGAAATGCTGATCCGGAGAAGGCTAGACACGCAATGTAGCTGTTTGTTGTTTACCCTGTCTTTCACTTGTTGAATATATTGTTTTCCGCTGAACAACCAGAAGTTGTGGTGTCCGTTCATTTCCGTGCATTTAACAGGCCAGGTCGGCCACGTGTGTTTATTTCTACAATTAGTGTAACGAGAGAGGAGAAAAGTCACCGGGACAGAACATCGGGTGGTGGAAGGAGAAAGAACAGAACGGCAGAACGCTGGTGACCGGCAGAGAAACAACATGGCGTGGTGATGAGAGAGAACCCCAGCAGGTGAAAGAAGTAAGAATGCCAGTGGCAGGCGGTCTCATAGGTCGTCCAAGGAAAGGGAGAAAAGGAAATTAATTTATTCTGTGGCGAAATGGATGGGGTAGTAAGAAGTGCTATTTAATGAGGCCACCAAAATGTGTATCACGTGAAGAGAATAGTAGGAGTTGTTTGTTTTGTTCATGTCGGCTCTGTTGAACTCTTTCTAACTGTGACTGTCTCAACTATTGAACTGTTTGTTGACTATCATTGTAAAGAAGTAATGTAAATGTGTTTTTACTTATTTGCTTAATATATATGTTTTATGCTAATAACAATAGGACGTTGTTGTTATTTTGTTGAGTTTTGCTGTCGGAAGAAATTTAAGTAAAATTTCTCGTTTCAGTTAGGTAGTTAACTTCTTTAAAATCAGAAACATCAACTTTAAATTAAAAATGTTGGGAGGTGGATTTTAATTTTTTCCTTATTTTATTTATTGGTGTGTTTTTTTTTTTTATAAGGATCAATCCATTTTTGTATAATCCAAACTTTAAAGGGTTAGCAATATCAGAGTTTACACAAAGTGTATGTATCAACAATATCTCTGAGGTAAGGTGCTTATCTCATGCCTCTAAATGAGCTGAACCACTTAACTTCAGAGAAAAGGTTGTAATTTTTTTTATATAACTTAAATATAACTATTTATAATCTTGTGTTATTAGAACAGTTAACAATGCTTTTGCAATATATTAAAAAATATACAGGGCGAGCTAAAAGTAGGTATATAGTTATTAAACTTTTTTTTTTTTTTTTTTACATGTTATATATACCATTTTCTATGCTTATTTTTTTACGAGATGCTTGTAAATAAGCCTTTTTTAAATTCTGAGTTTATTAAATAATCTATTTTAGTAATTTCAAAATTATTTTAGCATTCTTTAAATTTAAAAATAAACCTACTTTTGGCCCAAATTTATATATATATATATATATATATATATATATATATATATATTATATTTACTTGGTGAGCTCCAACCCAGGTTTGGCACAAGGCCATTTTTACGTGCTCTTACCCGGGCTTTTTACATTCGGTGTTACCCTTCCCCTAGATGAACTGCTCTCCCGAGTTAACAAGCCCCATCTGTAAAAATAATGGTTTTGACTGTGATTTGAACTCGCGTAATACGATTCCAGAGTCAGAGCTTTTTACCAATGCTCCACCGTCGCTGCCAATACACATATATATATATATATATATATTTGAGCTGTGAGTCCTGTATACCCATATGATTATTTCGAATCACATGAAGAGACTGATTGACCGCCAATCTCAGTCATGGCTGAAGTGAGTTGTAAAAAAATGGTAAGGATTTCCTTGTTTCATTGAATAACCAATGACTGGGATAGAAACTGCCTAGGGGTTTGAAAACCCCATCCCTGGGTGATGACAGTAGTAGTAGTGGAGCAAATCCTTTGAAAAATTTTTTATTTTGCCTTTTTTTCTCACCTTCATCTTTCTTTTTCAATCTTCTTTAAAAATGGCTGACAATGTCTTTAAAAATTTGAAACAAGGAAACCACAAATTTTGCCCATTTGGAAAAAAATTGACCACAGGATTTTCATACAGGTTTTTGGTATCCTGAAAAAAAAAGTTACAAAACTGATTGGTACATAATAGAAATACATTGGAAATAAAAATTGTTAATTTAGGAATTCTATTTAATACAATTTATTTTGTGTTACTTTTTTTTAAATATGTATTTTACTTTAGAAAATGAACAAACAAATTATTTAAATTAACAATTATTTTTAAAAATTAAAAAAAGGCCCATCAAAGCAGGAAAAAGGTTTTTAAAAATCTGTGTATAAAGACTATTTCAAAATAATTTTTGGTGCACTATAACTCATACCTCAGTCTTCTATATTTTTGTTGATTATTTTTTATGTAATGAAATACATTAGAATTTTGAATAAAAAAAATTCTAATTTCAATTTTTTTAAAATTTTACACTGTTTAAAAGTGAAATTAGTTGAGCAAGATAATGCGAGGCTTACAAATTTATAAAGTCTCAGCTATTATCTTTGAGACAACTGAAAAAAAAAAATTGCAATTTTAATTTTATCTTGAAAAAAAAAATATAAAAAAACTTTTTTCTTAGTCTATTGACAGTCGCTATTTCAGTGCTTCTACACAACAAGCAAATGGAAAAATTTGGCCGAACCCTAAATCCTTACCCTAGCCAATCAAATTGCTGTCTTACAACCTATGCAAAGTCCCAGAGCAAAAAAATTTTTTCCATTTGCTTGTTCTGCAAAAACGCCGCTATCTCTTTGTCAGAATTTTATTTCATTTTTAAAAATCTTATTACAGTCACAATATTTTTTTTTTTTCATTTTGTATTTAATTTTAGGAAAAATTTTGGGGAATGAAGATCTCTCTTGTTTTTCTTTATTCTTTCATTTTTTAAAAAAAGAATTGTTCGGAATAAATCAAAATGACAAATAAGAAAATATCTTATTTTAAAATATTAAATGAAAAAAAAATAAAAAATATATATATATATATATATATATTTAAATAAACTTTATTTGCTGATTTTAGTTTTTATTTTAATGCTATTATTTGAACTTTTTTTCCTGCTTTTTACAGATTATCTGTGGCAGGGTACTCTTTTTTGCAGAATAAAATAAAATATTAAATGAAATTTTAAAAAAAGTTTAAAAACCTACTTACTTTTTGGTTTCTGCTGTTGCTGTTCTGTTCAATAAAGTTCTGCAAAATTCCATAAGCATCCAGTCAAATCTGTTTTCTTTGAAACTCTGATGGGAATGAAAGAATGTCAGTTTAAGAGACATATTATCAAAAACATTTGTTAAACGTCACAATATCAAAATATTTCTAAGAAAAATATAAAATGAAAAATTTCAGTCAAATTAAATGAAAAGTTAAATAAATTGCAGAAAAATTACACACCAAAACTCACTTTTAAAGATTAAATTTAGAAAGTTAAAAAAAAGGGAACAATTTTTTTTTTTTTTTCATTAACTTCCAACAAATTTTGGGGAAAAAAATCGCTTCTAAGGTCCTGACTGGACCGGGGACCGGGCACCCCCCCTTATATATAAAAAAAAATTTCCAGTATTATTTTTTTTAGTGTCTAATCGATAATATACCCACGGAAACATTTTTTTTAAAGAAACAAAAATAAATAGAGGCAGACACAGCACACAGCGTCCTTTAGGTACAAAAAGTTTTTTTAACTCACGTGGTTACCACAGTAACAGTACAAAACAATTCTTCATTGTAAAAAATAAACAGTGAAAAAATTTTAATAAATTTACCTAACATATAAATAGATATACACAATGATAAATAAATTCATTTACTTCTTACCTTCTTTGCCTCTTTCAGACATTGTGATATTATTCACGCACTAAAGAGAGAAGTTAAGTTACTGAAGCGTGGAGGTCGTGATTGAAGTTATTATTACAAACCGGTGCAGACAGTGTATGTCCCTTGGATAAAGTTTTTCCGTCGAAACCAAAAGGGGGTTAATTCCTTCTCAACGCAAATTTCATGAAAACACGAACGGCTATTCTCTTTTCTGTTTTCGTTCAATAAAGCTAATTAAACCATAACCTATTACAACTTCTTCATATTGATTTCTTTCATAAACAAACCAGAACTGACACGACACGATTGTCTCAATTTTAGATTTAAGTCGTAACATTTAAGGTATTTTTTTTATTTAGGCGTTGAGTCTAATATCAAACTTAAAACTGTCGCTGGCAATTGTCAAATTGTTTTTAAAGACAGTATCTACTTTCAAATTTCACTAAATTTAAAATTAAGACATTTACTGTCCACTTTCATTTTTATGTTAATTTCTTTTGAACTTATTCAGGTCAGACAAACTCATCTTTCACAAAAAAAAAAATTATTTTCAACCCTAAAAAAGAATCAAGAAAAAACTCCATCAGAACAGGTTTTGAGTTGTCTAATTTAATTTCGTTTAAAGATTCATATTCACTTGAATAAATAACCCGAAAAAGATAATAGTAATTTGAAAAGATATATTAAAAATAATATAAATGGTTTGAAGTAAAACAATTATTATTGACTAAATTTTTAAGTGAAACTTTAAACGCTTTACTTTTTAAGGGGAACTGTTTACACTTCACACCGGCACGTGTAAGGCCTTTTTATTTCTCTTCTAAAAAAAGTCAAAATTACGTAAAGGTTTTCATTATTTTCATATCATGGAGAAATTATTACAACGATTTTACAAACCAGTTTTTAGGATACAAAAAGTGAGTATCCCCCCCCCCTTACAGTGGTTATTGTTTTTGAATTATGCTTTAGTAATTAAGGGAGGTCGGTCCAAGGACGCCCAAAATATCTGCGTGATTTCACACGTAAACTAAAACTATTCCATAAAAGATAATATTATTCAGATTCTGATTTTAGAATAAAATTCGGTGCTTTATCTTTCTGGGAAAAAAAAGGTTGTTCAGAGAAATAATGGGTTTAGACACCATGGTTTCTAATTTTCGTCAGAAAAATCGAAAAAAAATCATTATTTGAAGATTTGTTTTTTAGTAGTGTGAGGGGATAGTAAATCTTCCCCTTTTCGCATTGATTTAATAGACCCGCTAACTCAAAATGTCCAGTGGCAGTGCCACTTGCAAATAGGTCAAATTTGCTAAAAATGGGTCAATCCGAATTGGACCAAGTGACGAAAAAAAATCCAATGGTTAAAAGTTCAATGCAAGATAAATGACCCTGAAATTTTAATTAAATTAATCAATATCGAATATTTAATTTAATTAATTCATATTTATTGTTTTTTGTGTGTATGTGTGTGGTGGTGATATTGGTTAATACGTTGACTTTGGCATTACTTTTCAAAAATCAACTAAGAGCCATTTTTTAATTCATTGTTTTTTTAATTTCATAAATTCTTAAAAATTGCTTTTATTCTCAAAATTATATGAAGTAAATCTATTTGACAGGTTTCCGCATTAATGGCCTCAAAACATCCTTTTTGTTCTAAAGAATTCACAGAAGGCGAGAGAAATCTTGTTAATATATTAAAGAGAAACTTCCCTTTGGCTTCACATATTGAAGTTGCAGATATTTCAGGTTTGAGTGGCTTTTTCTAATTATTTTAACATTTCTTTTTGAATTAATATTGCAGTAAGCCAAATTATTAAGACTTTAAATTTTGAGTTTCAATTAAAAATTAAAAATACGTCTTTGATGGTTTTTGAAAGTAAATCATTTACTTTATTTGTAAAATGGCTCAGGAGCCAGCAGCAGCAGCTCTCAACAAATAATGGCAATCAATCCAACTTGTCTGTTTTTTAAGAAAACAAAGAAAGGGTTGTTATAAAGGCAATACAAATTTAAGAGTTTAATAAAAGAGACAGCCTTTAAAAAAAACAAATTACAAAAGTTTTTATTTAAATTCATGTTTTAAATTTGTTAATGTTCTTTACACTAATGGTATAGACCAGAGGCGTAGCCAGGATATTTTGCGCCCGGGGGGGCAAACTATAAAATTGGCGCCCCCTCCTCCGTGTTTAATCACATTTTCTTTTACAATAACATTGTTTACCTTACTGTATATGGAAAAACGGTTCACATTTCAATGGACCATTATTTTTAAAGAAGAAGCAATATTATACAATTTGTATGTGTTTATGTCTATATAGTAATCATTGGGCAAGTGTATCAGATGAGGTCTGCCACAGCCGCTGCTGCGATTTTGCTTGTGACCGGTTTTTTTACCCTTGTTATGAAAATTTTGTAAGCATCATTTTGGCGCCCCTGCATTTTGGCGCCCCTGCATTTTGGCGCCCAGGGACATATGTACCCCGGCGCCCCCCTCTGGCTACGCCTCTGCCATGCGGCTAATAAAAAGGGGCGGCTATTCTGTGGATTTTTTTCCACCACTAGGGGGCGCTCTAACCGGAACTAGAATCAAAACTAAGGATGCAGCTTGTATGTTTTTTGCTTAATTTTTTTTTTAAATAGAGCGGATGCGCCTTATATGCAGGTGCACTTTATAGTCCAGAAAATACGGTAGATGTTTAGTGTCGTGTTACTGCTTATTTCGTCTTTTATAATATTGGCTGAAAATATCTATTCTTCCCACACACACACACATATATATATATATTTATATGTATATGTAGGAAGAATATATATATTATGTTATATTATATTTATCTTGGTTGGTGCTGCTCACCAAGTATATATTATATGTTATATTTATTTGGTGAGTACCAACCAAATTTAGCACATAGCCATTTTTATGTGCTCTTACTCCGGCTTTTTACATTCGGTATTATCCTTCACTTAGATGAGAAGCTCTCCCAAGTTAACGAGCTTCATCTGCTCGTGGCAGCTAAAGGTGAATGCAATGGTTTTGACTCAGATTTGAACTCGCATACTACAATTTCAGAGCCTGAGCATTTACTCCACTGCCCATGTATATACATTAGCGTCCATAAGTTAAGACACAAATCTACACAAAATAACAGCATATTTAAGGCCATTATGCTAAAAAAATATGTCCATAGGGGAGATTGATGAAATACTGAAAGCGTCTAAAAGCGTTGTATTTCTAGTTCTTGAAAATAGAAAAGCCCAGGTAAGAGCATATTAATTAATCAAAACATGGGACAAAAAAATTAAAGCCCATTTTTAAACGTTGGTTAATAAAATTGTCATCAAAGGCTTGAAATATTTAAGTAGAAAAATTAAATTTATTATTGACTGAAGAAAAAACATAACAAACTCTGCATTATTTTAAAATGAAACCATTGTGCATTTTGTGCATTAAAGCTGAAACTAGTCTCTCACACCTTATGAAGTTTTTATGCTTAAATAAATATTGAATTAAATATTATTTTCGGTATTTATTCATTATTCCTTCGAGTCTTTTAAAAAATGGAACGGAAATTTGGTTCCACCAAGGGGAATTAAACACCGTGTGTTCAATAAGAAAATTTTGCGACATCATGAAATATTGCTATTACATAGGCTGAGGGGTGTTGATAAATTTTGCTGATATTGGGGGTTTGCCTTTTTTTTTTCCAATTACTTTTTTTTTATAGAAAAGTTCCCCTTTACTCTGATATCTGCAGAATTTATCAACATACTCTTTTTTAGCAAAATTTCGTGAAGACTTGTCACAAAATTTTCTTATTGATCACATGATGTTTAATTCCCCTTGGTGGAACCAAATTTCCATTCCATTTTTTTAAAACACTAAAGTGCCAAAAGAATAATGCATAAATAAGTTATTTTCCTGTGAGGTTGAATAATCAATTTTTGGTTTAATCTAAAATAAAAATATCTGGTCACTGTAAAGCTTTTTGGATTAAAGGGAGCTCTGCGTTCAAATTCATTTTCTAGTTGCTCTTTAGGTCTTTCCCAGCTTCCGCTCAATTAGTGGACAAAATTTACTTTTTTCACATTATCTTTTGAAATTATTAAACCTGGATTCAAAAGCTATTACACTTGAGGCAGTGAAGTTGGAGCATTGGTAAAAGCTCAGGATCTGGAATCGCAGTCGCAATACGTGAGTTCAAATCCCAGTCAAAAACCATTGCATTCACCTTAAAAATGGCCTTGTGCCAAACTTGCTTTGTGCTGCTCACCAAGTAAATATATTACACTTGAGGCAAAAACATCACATCTTCAGGTAGGGAGTAGAGTGTTTCCATTCGTCAACAATTCACTGAGTAAAACTAAAACTGTTTCTCTTGATTTTTTACTGTAGTTGTGGCGATCAAGTCTCGGACGCAGTTTCCGATAGCCATCTTGTTTTTTTGGCCAATCACTGCTAGGAACTGAATTTCAATTCTCGGACGCTAACCCGACCATAAAAAGATAAAGAAAACCGTTTTCTATCACTCTCTTCTTCAACGTCTTTTCTCGTGTACACGTCGTCTCTATCACGATTGCTAATTCTAGCATCGTGATGGAGGGCTTTCTCTTTCTTTCCCGTTTTTAATATCAGCAACCACAAAAA
>JAUZSX010140749.1:0-17327 GCA_034780655.1 Idiosepius hallami
GATTGTGGAACATTGGTAAAAAACCGGGCTCTGGAATCGTATTATGAGAGTTCAATTCCCAGTCAAAACTATTACTTTCTCTTTAGCTGCCTCAGGCAGATGTGGCTTGTTAACTCGGGAGAGCAACTCATTTAAGTGAAGGGTAACACTGAATTAAAAAATTCCAGGTATATAGAGCACGTGCCTAACTTGGTTTGGTGCTCAACCTTGTAAATATGATTATATATATATATATATATATATATATAATTAGGACAATATTTAGATGATCAGACTCTGGATTCACAGTATGCATGTTTGAATCCTGGTTTTTCTGCCATATTCACTTGTGGATCATTACCCTTGAGAAAAGTATGAATCCTTATTTCCTTTCACTTATGAATCAAGTAAAAATCAGTAAAATTAAAAATCAATATTTATTCAAGGAAGTAAAAAAGATTAAAAATCATAGAAAAAAATCCAAAGGCATAAAAATTCTTACATTCAAAGCCTCGTTCTCTTGAAAAGGAGAATGGCTACAATCGGGCGCTGATTTTGGTAATGATGTAAACACATAGACAGGATCTTTTTCCTCAGAGAAATTCCTGCAAAAAATACAAAATTTTCCAATTTTTTAATAAAAGAATTCCACAAAATTAGAAACAAAAAATTGCAATTATTATTTTTTAGAGTGTGTCTTCTTACAAGTCAATATCATCTTGATATTCATTGGCGTAAGGCTCTTCAGTGATGCTTCCATTATCAGACAATTCACCATCTGCAGCAACCAAACCATTCTTCAACATCGCAATAACTTCACACAACGGTTCATCCATTTCAACTAAAAAAAAAATAAATAATAAAAAAAAGTTTGAATTTTATTTTTTTTTTAATTCTTTTTGTAAAAACTTTGTAAATGAATTGAACAAGTTTTTAAAAATAAAAGATTAAAGTCATTGAAATATTAACATTGAATTTTTAAAATAAGGAGAAGAATTTGAAATGTACAATTAATAAAAAATTTGTTTCTTCCATAGAAACAACAAATCTGTAAAAAATGATTTTATATTTCAATTACATTTTATTTTATAAAAGGATTTAATAAATGAAAGAAAACATGATTAAATATCAGTTGTAATATAAGAATAGAAATTAATATTAGACAATAAAATCCACTAGACTATAAACAAGTTATGAGCTTAGTTGCTCAGTTTGTTATTCAGTTACATTCTTCAGTAATGAGATAAGAAAAAAGATCAGCCATTTACCAACAATGTAAATCATGCTGATATTATGGACAATTTTAATATTTATCGAATTCAAAATTAATTGGAATTATTTAAAGTTTGCTTTGATTTTTTAATTAAAATAAATTAAAATTCAATTTATTTCAGATTAAGCAATAAAATTTGTTTCTCTCTAATTACTGTTGGTGATGATAATTGTTATTTGTGACACTAGATGGATATAGGACAAGTAAATTAATATTTAGATATCAAGTTTTGACAAGGGTATATGACTAATCTACTCAGGGAGGATTAAATGTATGTATTTAAAGTTAAAGCATCAGATGAGGGTTCATCAGACGAACAAGCATCAGATGAGGGTTCATCAGACAAACAAGCATCAGATGAGGGTTCATCAGACAAACAAGCATCAGATGAGGGTTCATCAGACAAACAAGTAATACTGAAGGAAGAATTTGAAAAATATTCTTGTTATTTTTAACTCAAACCAAAATCAAAACCCAAACCAAAACTCAAACCGAATTCCTTTTCCAAATAATTTAGGAGATTTTTTACAATTGAAAAACTTTTTCCTAATTTTGATGATTTTTGCCAGTTTTGCTGGTGCGTTTTTGGTTGCCCAAAAATAGCTGTAAGCCTGTAACCATGGTGATGCTTAGATACCAGTCACACCAAAATTACAACTCATTGTGAGATAAAGTATTTGAAAAGAGAAAATAAAAGAAAGTCTGTTTTGAAACGAGAGTCATTCATATAATGAACAAAAGAAAAATGTATTTATAATAATTGATGTATAAAATGTCTTACTTGGTTCTCGGGGTGACTGTATTTCTGGGACATCAGGTCCGACACCAGCATCAAGAAATCCAGATGAGCAGCTTTGATCTGTGGTTCTGGTTTGACTTTGATTTTTTCTAGCCACAAAATTAGACTTGATAAAATAATTCTGGCTTTGAGGAATTTTCTCTTCAGAAAGACTTTTTTCTTCTTTTTCTTCTTTCCACTTGCCTAAAGGAGGGGGAGGAGGGGGAGGGCCTTGTTTTGTTTTGTATTTTTTAGTTTTCAAAACAATTTCAGTTTTAGGTTTGTCTTCAGATTCTTTTTGTTGGAGTTTTCCCTGAATTTGCAATTCATCTTTGGAATTTGTTAAAAGATTTGTTGTCTTGGAATTCAAAGATTCAGATTTTGGTTCATGGCTAGCACTCTTCACTCGAATCCGACGACGATTTTTCTCAGACGAAGGCTCTCGTGGTGGATGCGGCTTGAATGATAAGTCAGATTCTAAAGAC
Source organism: Idiosepius hallami (assembly GCA_034780655.1). Lineage (NCBI taxonomy): Eukaryota > Metazoa > Mollusca > Cephalopoda > Idiosepiidae > Idiosepius > Idiosepius hallami. The sequence goes on from JAUZSX010140749.1 coordinate 2,516, forward strand.
AAAAAATCAAAATAATTTTTTAAATAAAAAAACATGGAACAGAATTTTTATAAAAACCAACTTTAAAGACTTTTTAAAGTCAATCAATGCAAGAATGTTGTCAAGATTGACAATGAAATGATTCTTACCTAAAGAGTTTTGTCTGGTTTCAACTGAACTGTTCTGATTGGTGAAATTTGAAGAAGTGCATGATTCAGATGGACTGCCATCTTGAAAATACAAAGGAAAAATGCTCAAAATTGAAATCTATCGTTCAAAATTGGGTGTCAAGTTTATTGCTCAAAATTAAGTCACTAAATTATGACTGAATTTTAAGCTTCAGACTTATAGCTTCAAATTATGACTGATGATTACATTGTGCTCTGAATGTGCATCATGCAATATTACACTATGCTCTAGATAAAGACTAGAAGAATTTTACTTGTTTTACAATTGTTATATTCAAAATGACAAAAACAAAGTTAAATAAGAAATTGAATAAAGAAAGCCACAAATCAACCAAGCAATTTGCAACAAAATTTAAGATTTGTATTTTGTATAAATTCATGAAAATCTATTTGAGCTAAATGAAAATAATATCTATACGGTTACAAAACAATATCCAAAAATTCTTAATGAAAATAATATTTATGCGGTTACAAAACAATATCCAAAAACTCTTAAAGTACTTGCTTGGTTTTGTTAAAAGGCATATCAACCCCAACCTAACATTCTTTCAAGGTAAAGAACAATAATTAATTTTTGATCTTTCATAATCATATTTAGAAAAAACACTGATTGCTCTATTGATCCCACAACCGGGGGCAATGGATGAAGAGTAAGTTTATTTTGTCAAGCACCAACTCTAGTTAGGCACAAGATCATTTTTACATGATCATTCTACAGGCTTTTGTAATCAGGGCTGACCCTCACCTAAATGAGATACTCTTCCAAATTTAATGAGCTCTATCTGGCTAAGGCAGCTAAAGGCATTGGTTTGGACTGGGATTTGAACTCGTGTGATACAATTCCAGAGTCTAAGCTTTTTACCACTGCTCCACCTTCACTACCTAAATAAATGAAAGGATTCATACCTTTTCCAAGAGTATTAGCCCAAAATTAACAAGACAATTTCAACCTAAAGTATCCTATTGACTCTTTATCAAATATAGCAAATAACAAAATAAATTCCCAAAACAAATTTCAAGATTTTTTTTCTTTTTCTTTTTTTTACTTACTTCTTTTCTGTGGATTTGGAAGATGCAATTCAGATGGAAACTTCTGGAAAAACAAAACAAATTGTCTTCTTGGATTATTTTCTTGTTTGTGTTCAACAGCATATCAACCTTTTTATTTTCACATTTCAAAAACAAAGGCAACAAATTAGAAAACAAATTTCATTTAAAAAAGATTTTTTTAAATTTTCAGATTTAGATTTTAGAATAAAATTTATACCATTCTTTGGTTAGAATAAGATTTATACCATTCTTTGGTTAGAATAAAATTTATACCATTCTTTGGTTAGAATAAAATTTATACCATTCTTTGTTTAGAATAAAATTTATACCATTCTTTGTTTAGAATAAAATTTATACCATCCATACGTCCAAATAATTTTAATGATCATAATAATCAAACCTCATCTCATTAATCTCATACATCCAATATCCAATGTGAATAGAAGAATAAAGATGAGAATAGAAGTCTAAATTAGTTGAATAATGATAATCATCAAAACTCATCCTACAAGTTCACATAAGCAATAAAGATGAGAATAGAAGTCCCAATAAAAGTCCTTTTTTCCTAGTGTTTTTATTGAATTCTATTAAAAGAGTTAAACAAGACTATAATTAAAAGGGAGACAACTCATTGGACTATGAATAAACATTGCAAAAAAATCTAAATATTATTTTTATTGAAAAAATTCCTTCCCAATTGCAAATCTGGAGGTGAATGGAATAAAGGATGTAATTTGAGCTGAAGATCAGCAAATAATCCAAACAAAATCATGAAAGCCAATCAAAAAACATAAAATCAAAAAGAATTTTTATTCAACTCAAAATATTTTCTTTAATGAAACAAATTAATTCTTTTTTGTTTTAAAGAATCAAAAGTTTAATTCTTTAATAGATTTGAAAATAACACGTGACATTGATTCTCTTCTATAAATGGAATTAAGTAAAGACAATCACTGTGTCTTGTCAAAAATATTGGAAAATTTATTTTTAAAAAAATGGCCAAAATTACTTTCTGTGAATTTCTCTTTGGAGCCAGAGTCGGAACTTTGGAGCCAAATGCAATTTGACTTTTGGGTTTAGGTTCTAAAAAAAAAAAGAAAAAATTGTTTAAAGATAAAAAAAAAATGGAACATTGTTTGAGTCAAAAGAAATTTTACTTAAATAGAGAATCTGAAGTTGTAAGGATACAAAAGTATTTTTAGACAAAAAACAGGTCAATTTATGGTTGTTGCTTAAGATGGGAGCCCCAAGGGCCCTTCATTATTCAGCTTTGGGGTGCAGGTCTTTAGCTTCGTTTTAAATATAGAAATTTTACCTTGGGTGGATCCATTTTTCTACCCACTTCCAGGTGTTCCATTTCTGGAAAAAACTGATCTTTTTGCTGTAAACAAAAGTTTTTCAGAGAAAGACACAAGTGTAGCAACTTGTGATAATGTCATTTCTTTTGAGAGCATTCTCTTGAAAACTTAATCACTCCATCACCAACAACCATACGACTACTGACCCCCTCCTCACTGAAACTTCACACCAACTGCAACTCTGCCCTCTGTCACAACACAAATCTTTTGATATAACTGAGTCCCTCAAACTTTACCAAATCCTTAAGGATTAGATGTCTTTAACTTTTACATGCAAAAAATAAATCTAAAATATACCCCCTCCTCTTTCAAATTTTCCAAAAAGAATTCCTTCCAAATATTTTTTTTGAAAATTGTTTTTGATTCCCAAAAATCAATTGGAATTAGATTTACATCTATTTCTTTTAATCATAAATTAAATTAGTTTTGTTGAGGAATGTAATATTTGAGACTTCAATATTGTTTTTCAGTTTTGGTTAGGGTCATATTGGCCCCCAGTGTCATTTGGACCTTGTTTTCTTGTTTGATTAAAATCATTTCTATTTAACATAAAAAACAAAATTAAATTCTATTAAAAAAATGGAATATCTTTGCTTGATATTTATTGATATTATCGGATCAGAATTGGTCATGTGCTATTTGGATTATAAAAACTATTTTTATCCTATTCATGATTCTATTTACAATATTTCTGCCAATATCACTTTAAGTCTTCTTCAGGTTGTAGAAGTACTGGGTACATGACAAGAAGTACCCTAAGAGTTATCTCCTTTGCTCCATATAAACCGTTACGACGGCTATAGTTGAAACAGTCTTGGATCTGTACGAAAACAGTCACCACCATCTCTCTCTCTCTCTCTCTGGAACCCAACCCACTAAGTGCCAGAATGCACGTGGGTCTCTACTCTGAGAAGACTAAAGAGTCTACTCTACACAGATGTCAAAGTCAGGAATTTTCTAAAGAAACTCAAGAATCTTTTTGTCAAAACTTTGTAAATCTAAAAAAAGAATCTTAAATGATTTTTTTTTTTAAATGATTTTATTTCCAGCCACAAAAACATTTAATTCTCAATTGATTTTAAATCTTTTGTGTTTGCCTTCTTCAAAAAATCATTTCTTTTATTATTTAGGATTAAAAGTTCTAATTTGCTTTTAACACAAAAATTAAGTGAAATAATTCTTCAAATGAGTGATGGGAAATGATTATCAAATCCAACTTTTACTTTTCATTCCAATGCAGAAATGGAAAAAAAGAAATAGGGGAGGGTTAGGCTTTGATTCCAGGTTTGTTAAAATAAAATTTAAAAAAAAACATTTGATTCTCATGTTTTGTAAAAGAAATTAAAACATTCCTATATTTTGAATATACAAAAAAAAACACATTTTTGTTGTGGAAAAAGAATGCCCCTCATCTTTCAAGTAACAAACAACCATTGGACAGGTTTATACAGTAATAAGATTCTAGGGTCTATGTTCATCTTACCCCATTCTGAATGTGACATTGATTGACTTGTTGGAGGAAAAAAATTTTCTTTGCAAACAGAATTTTCCTCATTTTGATGTTTGTCTTTTCGTAGGATTTTCTTTAAATTTACAACCTGAAACAAAAAACATGGAAATGTTTTAAAAATTTTCCTTAAAAAAATAATCACAATTATTTTACAAAAATATCAAATACAAGGCCTGTCTAAAAAGTATCCAACCTTAGGCCAGGAATAATATTCCACATACCTGACCCTTTGTATGGAGCCTAATCCCCTTCAAAATAGGCCAACCCCTTGTACCTGCACACAGCCCACCTATCCTTCCACTGCTGGAAAAAACCTCTAAAAGTCTTCTTTTCGAATGGTGGTCATCTTCACCATTACATTCCACTTTATCTCTTCTCTACTCTCAAAAGGAAATCCTTTACGTGGCTTCTTTGGTTTTAGAAATAACCAGAAGTCACAAGGAGCCATGTCTGGAAAGTAGGAGTAAAGAGGTTGGCAAATGACTAGAATTCCATGTTTTGCTAAGAAATGTATGATCAAATGGGAAGAGGGGGGGGGCATTGAAAGATTAAAGGTCGGAGATATTTTAGACAGAAAATGTTATTTTCGCATACCATGGCATCACACTAGTGTCTATTTTTCATAGAAAAAGTAAAGGTTAGATACTTTTTAAACAGGTTTTGTATATACTCGAAACATTGGAACAATTTTTTTAGAATACCACAATTATTTTTCTAAACATCAATTCATTTTAAAAATGTCAGGATTTTATTTTATAAAATGTCACATAGATTTCTTGAAGCCACAATTTTTTTAAAATCATTAATGAATTTCAATCTAAAAAGAAAGGAAGAATTGTTTTGGGATCAGGGTTCACATCCTGTTGACAAAGAAGAGATGAAAAGTTCAATCATAAATAAAAGTAAATTTTATAATAATTCTTAAAAAATGCTCACCTGTGTTTCATGTTTGACGTCATTAGAGAATTGGCATTGCTTTGGAATGGAATCAAAATTCATCAAAGAATTTTGATTAACGTCTAAAAAATTTAAAAAAAAAAGATTCATAAAAAATTGTTTTTTTGGTTTGTTTTACTTTTTTGTATTTGTTTATAAACATTCAAAAAATTAATCTTCATTGAGTAATAAATCATTTCAATGGCATATCAACCTCTAAACAATTGCTTAATAGACAATGTCAGCATAAATTAACCAAAGAGGTTGATATGCCATAAAAAAACAAAACTAAAACAAAAAGAAAGATATTCATGATTATAAAATTATTGTTCAAGGCATTAAATGACCAAAAAGACTGATATGCCATTAAAGAAAACCAATCCAACAAGCCAACTTGATTGTGAGACAAAGAACAAAATTAAAAAAAGATAGACTCACTGTTTTCATCATTAGTTTCGTATGGTGATCGTTTCATTGAAAAGATCTTCCTTAATTGACACGAGGCCGTTACACTCACACTTTCAACGGCTTTAAACGTTTGTCCTTTCCATAAATCTCCAACCAAAGAAACCAAATCAATGCACAAATTGAGCCACTGAAGAAAAAAAGAAAATCAAATTCAAATAGATTTCTTTTTCAAAATGTTGAAAAAAAAATACAGGAAGATATTTTAGAAATATTTTTTTGACTATTGTCCTCATCTTTATTTTTATTGGTTTCATTGCTTTCAACCAGGTATATAGCAAATTATTCCTTTTTTAACCTTTTTTTTTTAAATCTATTGTTGGTTTTATTTTTAATAAATGATTTGTTTTTGTTGTCAAGTGTTTCTTTTCCAGTAAGTTCTCCACTTGTTGTACAATGTGTTTATGTTTTTTTTTTGTTAATTCTACTTTTAAAAGCTTTCACATGTTGTTAATATCTTAGTTTAACCAAATTAAAATTGTCTGAATATTCTTGAAATATGTTGTTATTGTAATCATCATTGCTGGAAGGTGAGTTTTTCCAGAAGGACATTTATTTGGCACTCATTAACTCGATTGGGATCAAAGGATTAATGCCTATCATACAAAATTTCACTCATTCTTGGTTTAGGGTTAAAGGATTAATGCTTATCATTACTTAGAGTAATGTCTAGCATCATTCATATTTTCATTGAAATATGTTCAGTATTTGTGGAGAAAAAATTTGTCCTAAAAAAGAAAATTTGCTTTTTAAATCTGACGAAAAATGAATTTTTGGGAAAGAAAAAAAGGAACTGCTTTTTATGAAGAGACATTGATATTCTTGAAGACAAAAATGAAATCAACAAAGATTTTGACCTTACCGTTCCTCTTTTAATAAAATTTAAAGGCACTTTGGCATGAAGGGGAGTCGATTGCACTTCTCTTTGCGCTGTTGATAATAAGATGCGGCGTTTATTGCAACTAATATCAACAATTCTGCAAAGAAACAAAAAAGACTTGAAAGTTTTTTAATTGTCGAAATTTGCTTCAATTCTCATCAAGAAATATTGGCATTATTTTTCATTTATTTGTTGTTTTAACTTTCAAATATTAAAACAATAGTTTTTTTTTACTTTATTTTCAAAAACGAATTTTCAAATCACATAAAATTGGAAAAGTTTAGAGATTGAATTAGAATTGGATTCAAAAGGATTGACTTCAACTGACTTGTTGGAAATGTGGTCATCTGAAGAAACTGATGAATATAAAAAAAGATCAATTGATTATTTCAATAATTCATTCCCACATGCAAGTGTGTGTGTGCGTGTGTGTTTCTCTCTATCTCTCTTTCTCTTTCTCTCTCTATCTCTCTCTCTCTCATTTGTGCCAGGGGCATGAGAAAGAGAGAGAAAGAGAGAGAGAAAGAGAGAAAGAGAGAGAGAAAGAGAGAGAGTGTTAATCCAAATGATATCATCTAAAAATTTCAAATAACTAAAAAAAATCTCCTCCACAAAATCTCAAAATGTTGTGACATTTTGTTTTAAAAGTAAAAACTGATTTCAGCACTCAAGATTCATCAAGATTGGAATTTCAAGAACTTTTTTTTGCATTTATTCAAAAGTTTTGATTCCTGGTTTAGAGATTGGTACCAACGTAACTCAATTAGAATGCATCAATAGATTCTTTAATGAAAGAAGGATGTCTGCCTGATGGTAAAGTCATTAACAGATAACTAGGGTCCACTAAAGTATTCATCCAGTTCATAAAAAAGAGTTTTTCTGACCCCTAAAACTTAAGCTCCTCATTTAAGTAATGACTTACCCAAGTTCAATAGAAAAATCTTGACCTCGATTGATGAAAGACTGGAAAATTAAATAATGTTGTATAAGAAGCACTGAAAAAAAAAGGAGAAGAAAATATTTAGACAACTTCATTGATTTTAGATAAAAGTTAATTTTGTTATAAAATAAACAACAACTCAATTGTTGTAAGTCAGTCAAGGTTATGAATCAGTAACAAATGATGACAAGAGTCACAATTGGCTAAAAAAACATCCTTACGACAAATTGAAAGATTGTAAAAATCTAGTTTTACTCGAACAATATTGATCTTGTGTCATACGACAAGAAATGAATGAAGATGATTTGAGACATTAAATAAAAACATTGCATTTTCATTGGCTGATATTTGGACAACAGGAAATCAAAGTTGATTTTTAGTCAAATATTTGGGCCCTAAATATTTGGGCCCTGAATATTTGGGGCTTAGGGAGATTTCTTTTTTCATTTCTTTTTTCTTTTAAACTCAATCAAAATAAGTTGAAGATTTTTTAATAAAATTTAAAACTCCAAGAAAAAAAAAATAGAAAATTTGTCTTTTTTTTACTTACAACTCTGTCGAGAATCTTTTGGAAGCGTCATTTTTGTGGTGGTTGTCGTTCCTTCAAGGGAATAAACAAATCCTTTCACTTCCTTTTCATAAACCTTGCAGAAAGAAAAACATTTATTGCAAACTAGTACACATAGCCAACATTAGTCAGATTTCCAACCAAAAATTTTCCGGGATTCAATTGGTTTAAGTTGTTATAGTATTATTGCTAAAAGGCAATATTATAATAATCTCAATGTGTAGAGAATAGTTCAATCACTGAAACACAAAGACAATACTGATGTTGCTGCTAAGAATAAAAACAATCTTCCTACAAAAAGGTTTTCAATTGCAAATATAACAACACTCTTTAAACAAAATGTTAGATTTTATTTTTTGGGAACAAATATCACAACTAGAAATCCTTCAAATTCCTTTTTATCTAATTAATTAAAATGTTTAATTGGTATGGAAATAAAATGATGTTCTTTATTTTAAGAAAGTGATATCTGCAAATTGCATTGTTTTGTTCCAACACAAATGCACAGAATCGAGACTTGCTTACCTTTCGAATTGATGTATTGCCAACAAGTTTCCAATTTAACAAAGCATCTTTCATTTGGGCAGAAAAGATTTCAAAATATGCCCCGCCCTTTAAACAAAAAAAAAAAAATTTTATTAAAATTTTGAATTAATCCACTGCTACATAAACAAAAATTTTCTTTTCTTACAATTTTTTATGGAATGTTTTGTTTGTAAAAAGAAACCAAATGTTTGTAATGAAGGAAATTTTTCCTCTTTTTGACCAAATGATGTTTTATAACATAACCAAACTTTCCTATTCATTCCAAAACAGCAATTTCATTTATGATAATAGAAACGACATGCCATCACTTCAAACCCCTAATATCCTCTAAAGAGTCTGCCAAACTCTTCTCCTCTGCTCACACCTCTTCTCACCGATCTAAGATCTCCAAGGGTTCAGTCCCAAAATTCTTTCTACCCAAACATACATAGAGTTCAAAGTTATATTCTATTCTATCTCATTGTACATAAATTCTATAAGACTCATCTATTGCGTTACTGAAAGTGATGATGCCATGATACAAAAGTTGATGAACAAATAACATAACAAACATTTGGCTTTGTTTTAAGAAGAATAACTTTTTTTATATTTTTATTTATTTTCAAAAATTTTCTTTGTAGAGAAATCTTTGCATTTAAATCTTCTAACCTAGTCTTTATCCTGGGCAACACCAGGCTATCTCAGCCGTGACGACTGACCAACCATCACTAACTGATTTCTTCTCTGGTTGATGGACTTCCTGACTGACTCTAGCCAACAACAACTCCTCAAAATATTCTTCTTCTTTGGAATTCTCTTTCATATTCAAAACTTGATTTTTCATATTTGCTAATAATACGTCTAAGATGCTGGAGTACTAAAAGAGAATTATTGTCATTCAACCTTCAGGTGGGACCAATAGACGTTGGCAGAGTCAGGACTCTGCTGATGACTGGTATGAGGATTTAAGAGACCAGAGGGATGACCCAAAGATATAATACAATACAGTTTGTTGCTACAAATGGAGCAAAATATGCTGGATAAGCAGGAATAGCCTTGTGGTTGTCAATGTAATCTCCAGAGAAAAGCAATGGTCTTTCCCAACATAAAAAAACTCTGAGAGACACTTCTTGACAACTCATGATAATAATAATGATAATAATAATAATGATAATAATAATGATAATAATAATAAACAAGATGATGATAATAAAAATCGTACAACAAATGTCCACAAAGAAAATCAAATCAGTGAGAAAAGTCAAAAGTTGAATCAATTTACCTGGAAATCGTTTTTGAACATTTTGGGATGAAAATCAGCAGCAGTGCAACAACAACTCTTTACAACTTGAGTCGACGAATAATCCCAGATTCACCTGAGGGGAGGGGGGTTAAAATAAAAGAAAGAAAAAAAGAGAATTGATTTCATCAAAATATTTTGTTAAAAAGAAAACAAAATTAAGAAAATAATTCCAATTCAGAAGGAAAATATTAAATAAATTATAATAAACTCTTTACCTTTGGAACCTGACTCAGCCGATATTTTATGCTTGGGAATAGAACAGAACAAAACAGCTCTAATTGTTTAGTTGTTAATTTTGCTATGTCGTCTTTTGCCCTAGGTCACCCCGCCCAACATATCGGCCTTGAAGGGTCCAAAGATTCAAAATAAAATTTTTGTTTAAAATTTTTTTTTAAATTAAGTATATGTTATACCATTTTTTTATAAAGTATTGCCTGGAACCCTCCCCCCTTTTTTGGAGGGGGTGTGCTTCAAAATAAGAAAAAAAATAATAAGATTAAAACAAATTTTCTTTCAGGCTTTTCTTTTTGCTGAATTGTTTCTTTGTTTTATTTCGGACTAAATGTTGTCATTTTATTTAAAAACAATCTTAGTTTTTTTTCTCTATTTTTTATCGTCCGTTTAGCGAAAGAGCAGAATTTTAGGCTTATAAAAATATTTATTAAGTTGTGTAAATAATGAAATGATTTCGAAAAAGAATATTTTTCTCAAATTAAATTAATTCATAAATCGTTGTTTGCTGTTGTTTTCATTTTTTTTACAAATTCATAACAAAATTGTCAACAAGTCTTAAAAAAAGTAACTTTTGAAAATAGAAAAGAATTTCCGAATAATAAAATGTTTTGGGTCGTTAAAAGAAAAATATACCAAAAATAGTTTTAGCAGATTTTTTTTTAATCTTAGAAATTACTATTAATAATAATAACAATATTTATTATTATTATTATTATTCATTAATATTAAAGAAAAGCATCAAATCAAAACAAGCACATTGCAAAATTTTAGGTAGATTTAGTTTGGTTTTTACCTTAATCCAAAAGTTGCCAACGCCATAGTAAGTCAATGTAACAGGGTTGAAACTTTAATTTTTGAATTGTTATCAAAAAAAGATCGAGAAATTTTCGCAAAGACAAAAAAAAACGAAAGAAAACAAAAAAATAATAAATAATTGTTTTTGTTGTTTAGTATAAAACGCCATTTTGAAACTATTTATGGGAGATAACTCAGAATTATGAAAGGGGGATAACTCTTAGGAATTTATCAATGGGAGATAATATCTAATTATAATTAAATAACTAATCTACATTTTTTAAAATATTTAAGAAACGAATGAATAAAAATCTATGAAACTTTGAGAAAGTGCTTACAATACTATTCAGCGACTCCAGTCAGAAAATAAAAGTATTTAAAGCAATATTAGCGAAACGATTGCAGAAGATAGGAATATCTGTTGATTTCAGTGTATCACATTATTAACGAGGTTGAGAAAAAAAAACACAATATACCAATAACTTGTTTATTGAAATAATTCTCAAACATTAAATGCAAGAGGAAAGAGGCCTAAAACACAATATCTATATAGCAATTTCTACGTTGACATAATTAGTTAGGGATATGTGATCTTTTTTTATGAATGGTTTGTAAAAGACGTTGGCACATAGAATTAGTAAAAATTTGGGATTTCTTCAGGTTATCATGATACCGCTTGAAAAGCATGTCACAAAACCCATATTTGCTTTTAAATTGGCCTCTACTTGCACAGAAGCGTCACTTCATGATACTCAAAAGGTTCTCAATTAGGTTAAAATCCGGTGAATTCGCAGACCACTCAATCAATCTTCCGTAGTCCAGAGGACCCGGTTGTTGCAAATACATTTTGCTTTTGTTTGTTGCATGCGAGCGGATATTATCCTGAATAAAAATAATGCTTCTTTTGAACTTCAACTTTTACTTCTTCAATCATGATTCAAAGTGATAGGAAAAAGCTATGTAAGTATTTGATGTCATTTTTAACGCTCTCTGGGATTCTCTCCATGGACTAACTAAAGTACTTCCCATAATCCCAGCCGAAATCATTCCTTGTTGGCACCTTAAACGCTAATGACGATGTCATTCATTTAGGACCAATCCCTTGCTACAGTCATCTAGGACATCAAAAGTGACACGTTCCTCATCCGTGAACAAAACTTTGGAAAAAACCGTTTTCATGTTGTCTCCTGCTCTTTCAATTGGTTTTGAATGGGATGTTGCTTTAATGGAGGCTTTGTTCCAGGCTTAACAAACTTTGCCACTTCTTTCAGACTGTGACATCGAGTAGTTTTTGAGACATTCTTCAATCCGGCTTGATCAAAGACTTCTCGACTTGTCTGCCCAGGGTTTTAACAACTTTAATTCGGAGTTGAGAACGGCATAAAACAACTCTAGATTTACTTTTATCATCTCTCTTACGCAGGGCCCTTGACAAAGTTCTTAACAGTTTGATGGCATATTCCTATCATTTTTAATATTTCATAAAAAGGAATCGCATACTCCTAATTAATCAGGTATATAGTGATTTTTTTTTCAACATCGATAATAACTTGACAGACTGAAATTAACAGATATTCCTATCTTCTGCAATCGTTTCGCTGATACTGCTTTAAATACTTTTATTTTCTCACTGGTGTAGTAGAATAGTATTGTAAGCACTTTCTCAAATTTTCATGATTTTTTATTCATTCGTTCCTTAAATATTAGAAAAAATGTAAACTCGCTAATATTTTGACACGCATTTGGGAAACAAATATTTTTTGACAGCATGAAGTTAGAATGGCAAACAGATTTTGCACTTCCCGCTTCTCTTTTTACAAACCGCATTGTATTTCAATTGCGAATCGTGTCTTGAAGGTATTTTGTCCCATTCCTAAATGCATCCAAATTTTATATCTATCTATCTATCTATATACATATAAAAGTTAGATCGTTGTATTTGATTGGGTTCTACATCCGGTTTCGAATGACCGGTTTACGAACACTACGTGTGGGTAGATCGAGCAGAAATAAACAAGAAATTGAACTGTAAATACTCGAATTCTTAAATGGCCACTCATCTAACTACTGACCAAGCTCAACGTTGCTTAACTGAAACTGTGGTGATTTGACGGGAATCGGCGTCTCTAACGCGACTTAGCAGTATAAATAATTCCGACAGCACAGGAGAATAGATTGTTGCTTAAAAATATTTTTTAAATACAGAGAAGTTATGAAGAAGTGTTTTTGAATTAAGCGTTTTTGAAACTTAAGAAAAAATAATTCATTTTCAAACACGAACAATAATAGATAAATAAAAAAATGATTCAAACCAGCATACCCATGACAATGACTCGGGGTTAATACGAAGGTTTATTTACAAAGGGTACAGACGAGAGTCTATCTCTCACGGTGTCTTGGAACTCTCTAATGATGAAGGAATATTTCTACAATGTCTTTCTATTATTCGGAGGGATGTTAGGTTATTTTATTATAACACATATATATATAATTCATTTTTATTGAGGATATATCAAGTAGGGCTATCCCAGAAAACAAATAATAGGTTGTGTGATAGGCTGTATGATTGATGAAGGACGCATGGATTTTAGATGGTGTAAATGGGTCTCAAATGTGTCCTGTTAGGCTTAGGAAATTAGTATCGAAGATCAACCCAAAATTTGATTCCCTCTTCCACACTTCATGTCCTTCTCGTGCCCAATTCTATGGATTAGGGGGATTAATAGAATGGTTAAGAATGACAACAGGAAAAAATTATTAAACGTTTTTATTATCCGTACTTTGATATTTACTTGGTGAGCACCCCCAAGTTTGGCACAAGGCCATTTTTACGTGCTCTTACCCGGGCTTTATATATTCGGTGTTACCCTTCACCTAGAAGAACTGCTCTACCAAGCTAACGAGCCCCATCTGCCCAAGGCTGCAGAAGTGAAAGTAATGGTTTTGACTGGGATTTGAACTCGCCTAACACGATCTCACAGCCCGAGCTTTTTACCAATGTTCCACCATCGCTGCCCTGGATCACTTATGATTATTATATTTTGGATTTCCCCAAAATATAATAATAAATGAATCAGTTCAAAATGTACAAATTTGAAAGAGCTAAAAAAAAAAGTTGGTTGTTCTAATATTTTATATAGTTAACCGTTTCGAACTTAAAGGGCCGATATATCGGCCTTAGTAACTAAAGGCCAAAAAAGATACATGGATATTTTGATCCTTATATCATTCTTTAATAGAACGTCTCAAAGTGACTAATTGGTAAGTCAGGGTTCAAAGGAGGTGGTTTAAATATCATTGTGTGTGTGTCTTCTTTTGACTTAAATTGCCAGGGCCAATATATCGGTTCATTAGGGTTTAAAGGGTTAATATTATTGAATCTGACGTGAAAATTATAACAATAAAGACAAGAACTATTGCCTAAATATCGCAGATATTCTCATTGTTAAAATACTTATTAAAAATTCACATAAATATTTATTGTTATAGATTAAATTACTTTAACTATTCATTTAAAACTGTTTGTCATAATCATAATGATTAAACTGCTACATTATTCCGACCACTTTGGACATATGATATCATAGTTTTTAACTTTGAATTCAAGTTGCCTTGAAACTACCTCTTACCAACTTGTGACAAATGATAACTAGTAAAGACCAGATGTTACATTGGTCAAAATCCTTTATTACAATTTAGATGAGGGCAACAATTTAAATTATGTAAATCAAATGGTTTTTCTTCAAGAGACAATAAATCTATATATGTCTGAAATAACATATTTTAAGTCACATAAATTTTGAAAATGAGAAAAACAAATTTGCAAAAAACTTCTATCTTTATGAATAGAAGATATTATGCAGGTGCCATGGATTTGCCACTAAGGTAATTAAGGAAACCTATCATGTAGGAAAGCAGTTAATGCTTTTTATACTAAATTCATTTCTCATGCTTTTTTATACTAAATTCATTTCTCATGCTTTTTTATACTAAATTCATTTCTCATGCTTTTTTATACTAAATTCATTTCTCATGCTTTTTTATACTAAATTCATTTCTCATGCTTTTTTATACTAAATTC
>JAUZSX010140968.1:0-17317 GCA_034780655.1 Idiosepius hallami
AAGTTTTTTTCAGTAAATTTATCACCATGTTAAAAAAAATTTATACAATTTAAATTTTAAAAAAAAAAAAAAAAAAAAACGTAAAAAAATTCCCTAAAAAAAGCAAGGAGGCTATTGTTGCAACATAAATGCTATTTATTATGATAAAAAAAGGTTAAAGTATAAGTCAATTTAATGTTCACCAATAAAAACTACCATCAGCTAAATTTAGACAATTTCAAGTAACAAAATAATTAGAGAGTGTAAGAATGAGGAAAAGAGGAAAAGAAGAAAGACTTACTGTAATTAGTTTGACAAAAAAAAAAGAACATTGTAATATTTTTTTAGAATCGTCACAAAACTTGTGTTTCTAAGAAATAAAATGTCTGTAAACATTTACAAGATTTGTGTCCCTTAGACTGCATATTTTCTTATTTCTTATAGCTTTTTTTTTTTTTTTTTAAATTTTGTTCCTTTTTGGTCAGCTAGATATAAATACTGGCCTTGAAACGGTACGGTCACACACGAGGCTCCGGATATGAAAAAAAAAAAGAAAAAGAAAATCCCAAAAACGGGAAAGCAAGAACAATGAATGAATGAATGATATTGATTCAATGTTTCCTTTTTTTTTGTTTCTTGATTTTTAAAATTTCTTTTTTTTTTAAATTTTAGTTAATTTTTATTGTTAACATCTAAAATGCTTCTTGTCTTTGAATTTTATATAAATTATTTATAATAAATTTTAGGGTAATTTAGAAAAAAAAGTGTTTTTGAAAAACAATTTTTTCTGGTCATTCATTTACATTCAGTCACGCATCCATGCATGAATTGATTAATTCCAATTATTTTTCATGTTTCACTTTTACTCTCTCTGTTCCCCACTTCGTTTCCTTCCTTCTTGTGGTGGCACTAACTTCTTCTTCTTTGTCGTTAATCGTTAGTGACTGTATTCTCTCTTTCTTCTAAAAAACAAAAGAAAAAAAAACCTGTGTGTCTCTGGTAGACAAAGCGTAAAAACTTTGATTAATTATTTCAAGTTTCCGTAAAGGGGCTTCCCTCACTTGGAGTATGATCCGAGTGTGAGTAGTAATAGTTTAATCGATGATAGAGCGAAAGTAAGAAGGATTTTTGTCGAAATATATTAACTACATTGCTGGAAACAGTCTGTTGTTTTGGTGTCGTGTAGCAGAGCACGCTCGTGTCGTTGCTACCAAAAGAAAATTTAAAAAAAAGTGTTTTTTCGTGAAAAAAAAATCAACAATGTGTACTTTACTTTATTTATTCACCAAACCCTTTTTTTAAAATCTTTTTACTAGCAACATTTTTAATTATAACTTGAATATATTAGGAAATTATTTCTAACGTTTAAGGATCTATATTCAGAATCTACGTAAAATAATACGATCACACTCACTTGTATTGTAAAGAAAAAAAAAATCGTCCCGACCCCGACGCCAGCCTCTCTCCATAAAAAGCAAGCAGCCAGCAGCACACACAATTTTGTTGTAACTAAATACATTTTTTTTCACTCAAGTCCATTTCTTCACTGTTTGAGTTTGCACATCTCTTCATTTTTGCAAGGGCTTTTATTTTTATCTTCTCTCGGTTCAATACCCCATTGACACTACACTTAACTGTTTCTCTCCATTCACAACATAGTTTCTTTCTTTTTCCTTGTACTCAGTGCTGCTGCTGCTGCAGTAATCTTTCTCTGATGATCTGATGATGTGAGTATAGTTTTTCGCATAGAAAAAAATATTCAAATTTACTATTTCTTTTCTTTTTTAATCGTGTTACCATTTATTTGTATTTTATCTCTCTGAATAAACATCTGTCTGAGAAAATGTCCTCCTTTATTCTATCTAATTCACTTTTTTGTTAAATTATGCAAACGTATCGTTTTAGTTCTGGATATCATTACCTTTTTTCTCACTACCTTTTATTATTATTATTATTATACAGTTACTTTTTCTCACACCATTTTTCTTCTTTACTTCGCAATAAAATTACTTTCTATCTTTTTTTTCAATGAATTTTCTTTTAAAATAACTTTTTTCATTCATTGTTGTTGTTTAAACACCATTTTTTGTGCTTAGTTTTCTTTTACACTCACATTTTTACCAATAATATTCTCCCTAAAAAACTGTAATTCGATGATCAGTTTCATTTATTTATATTTTGTTAAAAAGTAATTTTGAAAAATTATAGTTTTTTGGTTCTTCTTCACCATAAATTGATTTTTCCTCATTTTGTTATTGTTGTTGGCTAAAACAGCACAACTTACCTTTTTCAAATTCTAGGCCTTTTAACTCTTACTACTCTTAACACGTGAGTGTTTCGTTTACTCTTTTAAGTTTTACTTTCCAAAAACATTTGGTACTACTTGAGATTATAGTACTAAAAGTTCCATTGTCGAATCGCTTGCTTGTTTAATGACTGATGATGTCGCTGAATGCTGCCCGCAGCCCGCACTCTCACCCCAAAGGCTAAACGCAAACGCTTGTGTGAATTATTTTTTCCCCTTACCATTCAAATGTTTTAAATTATCAATAAATGGTGCGTGTAGTTAACTGTCTTTTTAATTGATTTTAAGTTTATTATTAGAAAGTTTTGAATCGTGCATAAACAAAACAAAAAAAAAAAAACATGCATGTGCTTTTTAGTCAAAAGCGGACCACGCCGTCGCACTACTATCAGTCATTAAACATTAAACAAGGATATAGCATTTTTGGAACTATAATCTCCAGTAGTGCCAATTTTTTTTTTTTTTTTTATCTACTAACTACTTTGTGTGTCGTTTCTGATGTTTTATTTCCTGGCAACCAAACCACTTATTTGACCAGCAGCAGCAGCTTTCAGAAAACAAGATTAACTGTGCTCTTTTCTGTGTGTTGGTGTGGGGTGAGCCGGGTGAGCTCTCTGCGGTGGGGGGGGCGGTGTGGTGCGCCTGGTTTGTTTGTGTATTAAAAAATATTTTTCATCCACTTTTTTGATAAATCTTGATTTTCTTCTTCGCAGCCAGCGTTTTGTGGTTTTAGTTTAAAGATTAAAAAGTAGTTATTTCAAGTCCACTTTTTTCTTTACACTAAAGTAGAAATAAAGAATTGAACATTTAAATTTCAAAATAAAATAAATTCTTACACACAATTCAAAACCATATAAGTTTCAGTTTCATTTTTTCGGTCGGTAACGATCGATTATTTATAACTGTTTTTTTTTTTTGTTGGTAAGTTTAATTTGTCTAAAAATGAAATAAACATCGTCCTTCCAAAACATTCCAATGGTTTAAAATGAAGTATTTCAACAATTCAGTTGAAAACAATTACCAGTTCTGACTTTTAGGGAAAAAAAGTGCCGGCAGCATAAACACACACGCATTTTAATAAATCTTCCACAGTTAATGTGATAGATAAGACACGTTTTATGCGATCATTTTTCTTAAATGTTTGATGTATCATAAAATACGAACAAAAACTGACAACTTTTGCAAATTTAGTATGCATTTACCGACTTTTCATCACTCGACTCACGGGGATTTCCAAAAATCCATACGCACAGTTTGAACGGTACTAAATATTTTTTCTTTAAAAAAAAGATTTTCTTTAGACGTCAGTAGGGAGGGACGAGCGTAAGCAAAGATCGATAAGCTGTTAAAATTCAAGTCGAATTTAAAAGTTTCTCTAGAAAATAATTTCAAATGGAATTTAAAAAAAAAAATATATTGTTTGTAGTTTCTTGATAAAAAAAATACTTATTTTGTCGCTTATTAATGTTATAAAAATTAAATTCCTTATTTATTGCTCGTACTTTTTTCTTTTATAAAATTAAAAAAAGTAATTTTGTTTACATTTTTGTACATTTAAAATGTTTGGTATTTATTTGTAAAAAAAAAAACCCCAAAAAACAACAAATATTGTGTATAAACAACACTTACAACTTTTCGCCAAAATAGATATATTATGAAGGATTATCATCATCCTAAAGGATTCTCCCCTAAAATGGCCAAATAATGCGATTAAAAGTTAAAAATTCGGGTGATGAAAAGGCTCTGTGTTAATAATTGTCCACGTGATGAAAAAAACATCATTAAGGGTCTAGTGATTAATAGACCGTGATGAATTGTTGGGTGATGAAAAGAGCTTATATCAGAAGAATGATAAAAAAAAAATCTTATGATAAAATCTGTTGCAAAAAATAAAAAATTTTATTAAGTGAATTTATAAAGTTTTGTGCAAGCAAAAGAAAATAAATTGTTCTTACATAAATAAAATATTTATTTTTTAGGCTGTTTTTTTCATTTTTTTCAAAAATCCATTTTTTTGTTCGATTTTTATATTTTTAAGTGTTTTTTTTTTTAATTTGTTAATTTGATTCTGGATACTATTTTTTTTGTTATTTTTTTATTTTTACCCTGCCACCCTTGATTAAGAAATATTTATAGCAAAAAGTGGTATCACTTTTCCAGATTTAATGAACATATAATGAATAATTTTTTTGAGTGCTTGCATTTTTAGCCGCAGGTTGTTGGTTTGATCCCGAGTGGAATCAGTGTATGTGCTGCTAATGATGCTTAACAAAGTCAAAACAGCCATGCGGTTGCGGTACTCCTGTGTCTGTTGCAAATTCAACAATTTCTTTCTTTATCAAAGTAAATTATTATTTATTTATCAAGTGTTCTTTTCTAAAAATATTTCCGAACTGGAAATTAATCAGATGATATATTCAATGGAAAGTAAACAAAGATTTTTTTTATGTCACACTTGAATGGAAGATCAAAAAAATTACATTCAAAAGATAAAAATAGCTTTTAGATTATCAGTCAGTCATTAGGGCATCAGAATATGCTTACTCCTATGCAAAGTCTCTCAATGAGAGAAAAAAAAAACCTGTTGGTTTTGAGAAGTGACTCATGTTTCTTTAGAAAGGGATTCTGGTAGTTGAGCAGACCAGGAATTGGGTACCAAGAGGACATGGCTCTGCGATTCACCACTTTGGCCTTTAAGGTAAATCAATTCACAGAAAAGAAACAGAGAACCATACTCAAATGACAACACAGAATACCCATCCAACTTTAGAAAAAATAGAGACCTAAATATAACCAAAGCAAGCGACCCATTCATGGAAGACTCTATAAAAATACAACAAAACAATATTCCTCCAAGAAATTGTTGAGATCAAAGAACAAATTATGAAGAAATAAGAGAAATCATAAGCACAATCTTTTAGTAATCTGCCTACAAGAAACATTTCTTAAAATCATAAATATAAATTCAAATAATGGATTAATAAACAAAACAGAAGAGTGACCATACTAATCATAAAAACTTCCAATTAAGCATCACACATCAAACAATGGCAATAACAGCTACCATGTACCAAGAAATAACAATGAAACAATTTCCATTTTCTTTTGTAATGATTAAAAACTTTAGTGCATATAACAAACTCTAGAGAAACCATCAAAACAATAACAAGTATTAAATAATAAGTGAAATCTTAAATCTCTGCCTTCTAAACAATGGCAATTGCATTCAGCCAATGGATTTATGTTGTAAGAGATTTGAAAATATGTTCATCATCCGTTTTTGTATGGATTTTCACTTGGATTTAAGGCATTTTCATAATTTCTGTGGTTGTTGTATAAGTGAACTCTTCTTCCTGCTTCCAAACAGAGAATTATATCTGAATAATGTTCAGTTTTACTGCCTCTGACTCCTTCAGGTTATCCGTGGTAAGTTCCAGTTTGTGTTCCTCAAGAAACTCAATGTCCTTTTCATTGATGATCATCTCATTGACCTGAGTAGAAAGATTTCCCCAAACTTCAGATTGTAGAACATTTTTATGTTCTTCAATATTTCTTGTTTTGCCTTCTTTAAACCTTTAAAGTCTCCAGCAGAGACACCATTAGGCAACATGTTCTTCCACAATGATTTCAAGGTGTGTCTCTTTTGCCAAGCTTGATCAATGAGCCTAAGGTGAAACCTTTGCTTTAATATCAAGGCCTCTTATAATTGTAACGAGTTAACAATATTCATCATAACACCTAATAATCAAAATTAAAAAAAAAAAAAAAAAAAAAAATTAGAACTGTCATGCAAGTCCCACCACATCCAGTTCCACTCCCAGTATATAAATGAATCCAAACAATTTGTCAAACTTTTGGTCTGATGAACATACTACTGAGTACCTGACAGTCACCAAAGGCTGTTGATCCCATCTCTAGGTTTATCTTACTACTCATGCTCTAACACTGATATTGAGCTCTAAACATAGGCAAAGTTTTCTTTAAAAAATAATTTATATATATATATATATATATATATATATATATATAAACATTGTAGTAAACATTATAGGAGAATCATAATAAAATCTTTTGAGCAGCATGATCTTTTCCTGGTTGTCTAACCTATTTATATTCATTTTCAAATTATTTCATGCATAATTGCTGCAAGTATTGGCAAATCTGTTCATCTTATAAATGCCTGTGTTAAAGTACTACTAGTGTCTTTTTATACTTGATTATTATCCCTCAGAAACATGTGTCTTGTTTCTCATATTCTTTTATGTATGATTGATATTTTCTCTTTTCTATTGAAATATTTTCACTATTTTATAATGTATGACCCAACAGCTAATATTGGTGATGATAAAACAACAAAAAATGTCACATTTCTAATAGAGGAATCTTACACATCCTGGAACTTAAGACACTTTTTTTTCTGCTGATGTAAAATCAGGAAATATTAAATGTAGATTTTCAAGTTTATATTAAATGTCACATAGACCATTATATTGAAATTTAGACCTTAGAGTATGATTTATTATAACTTGTTATACCTTTTCAATGGATTTATTTTCAAGTAAAAGAATAATCAACTTCAAAATGGATTTTTTAGACTACATTAATGTTATTGACTGCTTGATAATATCCTAGATTATGTCATTTGAAGTTTCTGTAATCCCAAAAGATTGATTTCAATTCATAAGTCCTGGCTTAGTAATTAGTTATTTGGTAAAAGTTAACAATAAGCTGTCTTAATGATCTTAAAACGTTTTTTTAATTTGTGGAGGTAGACATAATAATAACAAGCAGTGTTTTTGTTTATTGTAATTATATTTCACCAAGTGTGAGTAGTGTATATAATCAGTTTTATGTTTATTATGAATTAATATTCATTTCCTTTAAATGGGAAATTACATTCTATTTAAAAATGGAGAATTAAAACAAAATTTTAACTAGTATTTATGTTCAAAGAAAAGAAGAATGAAAATAAAAACAAAACAAAACTAAAAAAAAAAATAAAGACCCTAATTAATTCAATATGGTTACCCACTCAGGTTCTGACTAGACATAATTTTACTTAATTTTCTTGATGTTTCAATGATATATTAACATCACAAAATATTCCTAAAAGCACTTTCAATGTGATTATAAATAGTAAACAAGTTATGAAAGTATGGTTGCTATGGACAACTATAAAGATGATTAATTAATTAATGCAGCAAGGTTTTATTATTCTTATTTATTTCAGTTATTACCAATTATTTACATTCTAACTTCAAATTTGCATACTGAAACATGTGCCACTTGAATTCAACCAATCCAAAAAGACAGGATGGTTTTGTATAGATCCTAGCCAAAATTCAAAGTGTCTGAAAGTACTCAGAGTGGACTAGAGATGGATCATCTCTAGTCAGGTCTGTGTGGGGAGGAAAGTCTGATATTGCAAGACCCGAAACTTTCTTAGGATTCTCCCTATAACATCACTGACAACACTCTCCAACATTCTACTATGGAACATACCATTGAAATACCAGAGCATACCAACCAGAACATTGTGTTTAAAGATGATGTTGAGAATCAAAGTCCAAATTATCTGAATAATAAAAGTTATCAAAATTTCATCTCAGATTTTCAGACAAAAAAATCATTTTGTCAAATATTTAATTTCAATTTATTTTATGTATTCTTTTAGGTTTTAGAACAAATTGTTCTGCCATTGCAAAAAGGCCATACACATTTTTTTAATGGGTTTTCTTCAAATTTTGTAACTAGATAGTGTAGGCATCTTTCAAATTTTTATTGTTATTGTCCTATATTCAAGTAGTAATAATGATAAAACTAGTAAGAGGTGGTTTTGAAGCAAGTGTTGTGATAAAAGCCAATTTAGATATAGCCATGTGCAAAACTATTTTTATTATTATTAGAACTAGAAATTATTTTTCAAGGCATTTGTATCAAAGATATATATTTTGGTGAATCTTTGTTTCTATAATAACATGATAGACACCCTTTGGGTCCTTTGTATATGAAAAGTCTCTTCCACCCTATTCCAATTCTGGTCAGTGGTCTCATCCTACAAAATATGACACGACCAACAGGACACTACACCAACAGCATGAAAAAAAAAAAATTCTCGTTTGTCTAAGTAGAATCATTAAAATCCTGTCTAAGTATAATATTCTGTTGAAACAG
Organism: Idiosepius hallami; assembly: GCA_034780655.1. Taxonomy (NCBI): domain Eukaryota; kingdom Metazoa; phylum Mollusca; class Cephalopoda; family Idiosepiidae; genus Idiosepius; species Idiosepius hallami. The sequence continues at coordinate 8,459 of JAUZSX010140968.1, forward strand.
TCAATTAAGAATTCACAAAATTGTAGCAAATAAACGTACTTCAGTCTTGGGTATAATTCATTAAAGTGACCAACTCAATGAGTTATACAAAGTTTGAGTATGGCATGTCGCTATACAAATCAGTTCAACAATTTTAACTTCAAGTTTTTCTCCCGTGATTTCAATAATCATATTAAGCCGTCAAAAAAATGAATTTTTCAAAAAAGTAAATCTCTCAACAATGCGCTTCCCAGGTGAGGGCCAATCCATCATGACCATCGCAAGTCACTGTCACTAGTGTGGTAGGTGTAAGGATATTTGTTTAAACCAGAGAGCTTATGATGGAAGGTGGGTGGTGGCAGATAATTCTAGTTTCATGTTTCATACACAGAAACAACAAAAATATGTTCAGATTCTTCAAATAAGTTTGGAGTGGATTTCTCTTCCTGGGAGCCTCAGGGCCTGTCAGCACCCTGAAATCTTGATTCTAATTTTTGCCCCACTAGTCTATTTATACATGGCTAAATGAGTGAGGCAGAAGCGTCTGGGCGTTCACTCAGCCAATGTACTTTCGTTCTGTCATTCCTTTAACCACCTGATTGGTCAACGTAAGAATATTAATTAATTTAGGTGGTATAGTGGAGCATTGGTAAAAGCTTGGGCTATGGAATCGTATTATGAGAGTTCAAATTCCAGTCAAACCCATTGCATCTACCTTTACTTGCCTCGGGCAAATGGAGCTCGTTAACTCCGGAGAGTAGCTCATCTTGGTGAAGGGCCACACTGATTTCAAAAGCCCACAAAAGATACTCCAGTTTGGGATTTGACCATAGTGATATCTACCCTTTCTTGTAAAACAAGTATTCTACGGAAACAGCAAACTAACAAATTTTTGCTGCCCAACGCACTACTAGGCGTAACAGTTGATGATGATGATGATGAATTAATTTGATCTCTAGTAGCTGTTGATTCCTAGGGTTTAAACATTACCTTTGTTTTGACCTTGGGTTCAATCCGACTCAAACCAACCCCAACAGAATTTTCTAACAAGACCATTACTAAGCCACTCTTTCAATAGGCATTCAAATTATCATATGTATTATTCTCTGAATTTTCTTATTCAAATCAGCTTTCAACTGAGCTAAAAAGAATATAAACATCCTTGACAATTTTCACAACCAGCAAGGTCACCGGAATCACCCATCCTCACTAGTCAATGAAGTCTTGATTCCTTTTATTGTCATTAATAATTTTTGACTATTTCATGCCTGGCTGTATGTCTAGGGTCATACTATTTATTATTTCTAATTTTTGTTTGAATGATTTTGTTTTTCTGCAGCTGCCTGGAAGATCATCAAAACATGGCTAAGTCCAGAGGCTGTACAGAAAATCAAGTTTGTTGATAAAGTTACAATCCAAGAGTTTATAAGCAGAGACCAACTAATGGAGCAGATGGGAGGAACTGTAAGTTAATAAACTTTTCATTTTAAGACAAGGTTTGAAAATTTGAAGAGAAACACTTAAAGAATGATACAGAGAAAACCAACAATGTTTTATAGAATAAAGTTGTGGGTAATAAATTATGCAAAATTTATTTTAGTCATAATCATATGGATGTGGTTCAAACCACAGAATGGAAGAATTGTTGGTTGTTTCTTTTAACAGCATGTCAATCTTTTAAGTATATTGATGGTATTTTATTAGGTTGACAAGAAAGATTTTAAAATCCAACCTTTTAATAAGTGTTGTGGAGGAAACACACCTCAAGATGAACTCTTCCAGTCATATGTGATCTCTCTCGTTCACAGAGAGAGAGAGAGAGAGAGAAAGAGAGAGGATTTCAGCATAGTGGCTCCTGGCAGCTATACTGAAATCCTCTGTCTCTCTCTCTCTCTCTCTTGGTGAATGAGATAGATCACATATGTAGTGACTGGAAGAGTTCATCTTGAGGTGTGTTTCCCCCAAAACAATAAGGAAGAAACTTTTAACTGAAATGCTAGAAGTCCACATGAATTTTATGGGACTTTAAATTTTGTGAATGTAACAACCAAAAAAAGAATAATAGTCCAAATAATTTAAATAACCTCAATTTTTAATCTTTATTCAAAAAATTAAAAAATGTATGAATGTGAGTCAACAATTATCTGTACCTTAAATATGTATCAAAAAGGAAACCTATTAAAAAAACAAATATATTTTATTTGCAGGAGAAATTCCAATATTCATACAGTCCTTTGAGTGGCATGTATAGTGAAGTAGAAAGCAATAGTTCTTCAAAGTTGTCACCAGATGGTGTTGCTTGCACAAAAAAGGTATGTCTGTTGAAGCTTTTTTTTTCCATATAATTCGGTTTTCTGGTATTCTTTAAAAAATGATTTGTTTTTAAATATACTCTATTTTTAGAAGAAAATTATTATCATAGTTGTGTAGACAACTTTATTTGATCTACCTACATCATATATGATTAGAACTAGGGCTGTGATATTTTTTTATTAAATGTTATTCTTGTTACAGACTTGACTATTTTGTGGTTTTGCCATTTCTTTTAATTCTCTAGTTATTAGAATAGCCATGACAACATACTTTTATTAAAAATATTCTTGTCACAGTCCTAATAACCACGGATGTGACAATCATATTCTTTAATAAAAAATATTGTCACAGCTCTAATTATAACATATTTATTTACATTGTGTTTTATTCCAATCTATGTGCGTGCCTGTATTATATTTGATTACCAATTATGATATATTTTTATAGACAATATTTCCAAGAGAAAACTTCCTTATCAAGTTATAGAGGTTAATATACTGTAAACCAAACCAAACCAACTGACAAAATCCAATTTGAATTTGGGATTATTTATTGCCTTGAATTCTAATAATTCTTTTTTAAGATGGAATTGTAATTAATATAGTCTTTTACTAAAAAGATAACAGTATTTTGAAATTTGCTTTAAAACACAGTGAAACTATTCCTTTTAATATTCAGACTACGCTATCAAGATAAGAGATATGCTGACATGGACAAAACTTTATTTGGTTTTTAGCTGGAAATGTATCTGATAAGAAGTTGAACAACATGACCCTTAAAAACTCTTTGCCAATTTTGGGTCTAAACACTTGAAATTTTAGATATAGGTTACTTGTAACTGGGTCATACTTTTTAATTGGTTTTGATCTCAAAAAAGTAACTGCAAGCATTTTAACTGTTTTTCACCCAGAAATTTAACTACCAAGGGGTCAAAGTTGAAAGATTTTACCTTTGTGGTATACTTAGCCAATTTTGAAATTTTAGTTATAGGTTATTTAGACTTGGGTATAACTTTTTAATTGACTGGAAAAATATTGGAAAAATTGGTAAAAACCTGGAAATACAAAATCACAAATCCCAAATCAAAATGAACATTGAAGCATTTAGGTAATAAAATAATTAATCATTTGAATTATTTGAACTTTTATCTTGTCTTTATCTTCACATTCAAAACATTTTGGGTGATGTGACCTTTGATCTTCTTTATTACTTGACAACCTTGCAAACTTTCATGTTGAACTTTGAATCCTTCTTGTAACTGTGGACTAAGTTCCTCTTTTAATCCATGGATGGTTGTAGACAGTCTACATTCAGTAAGCTTCAACTGGTACGACATCAATTTATATTAAGTATTCTCAACATAATTACAGAAATACATCTCGAAAATTCCTACAAACCAAAAAAAATTCTTTGATAATTTTCTGGGGGTTCCCAATGTCAGGAGAAATAAATTATGAAAAAAAAAGTGTTTCATCCTTATAGTATCAAAAGAAAAAAAAAATATTGAATAATAGAAATAAAAGCAATGATAACAGCAGGTTATGAATGGGTATTACTTTTTTTTTTTCCTTCTCTTCCCTTTCTCTTCTTTCTGAAGGTGAAATTCTCTGAAAACAGTTTGTTGCTTAGGAGTTACAGCTCGGATAGTTTCAAAGAAGGAACCAGTCATATTGCACCTCAAAGTAGGTTGCCATTGGTAAGTTCTAGTTAGAATTGGTCATTCTATGTCATTGGAATGACTACAACTGTTTTTGCTGCAGCTTCCATCACTGCTGTTTTAAAAATTGCTTTATCTGGACAAAAAAAAAGTATTTGAAACATTTTCAAACCATTTTTTCACCTCTTTTTTTGCATGTAGGTAGAAACTTTTGATATTGCTTTATTTTTTGTTTGTAGGATCACTTAAAAAAAATCTATAATATTTTGACCTTTTATTGTTGGCTGTTAATTATAATTCATATATGCCAGAAATGTTTTTTCTAATGATAGCAACAGCTAGAGTAAGCACTCTCAGATAACTTAAAAACTTTGATGGCTTTATTACCTTAACGTAAGTATTTATAGAATATAGAATCCTTCAATTATTTAGTGACAAATTGTAAAAGAGAGATAATTTTTTGAAAATATATCAAACAAAACGTTTTTTTTTAATTATTACTGCTCACTGTTTTTCTATTTAATCCTATAATTTTGTAAAGTTATTTTCTTTAAAAAAAAAAATGATAATCTTATAAGTTTAGTTACTTTTTTATTCTCTGGTAAAGTCATTGTTTTCACTGAGCTGTAATGCTACGTATGACTAGAATCTAAAATTTTAATGCCCCTATTAACATTGTCTAAGGCTTCACAATTCAATAAAAACTCAATATTATGACTTCAATATTTTTGAGCATTTTAGTGGATGAAGATTTGGGAAAATAAGTTGCTAGTTATAAATTGCTAAGCATCTCATCTATGAAAAGTTATCTCCCTTTAGTTTCATAATTTTATTTTTGTTCTCTCCCTTTCTTTAAATGGATTAAGTATATTTTCTTAATAATTAAAGCTTTTATTTGTCAATCTTTCATTAGGAATCCAATGGTGTTTATGTTGACTTTAGAGCTCAAATCGGTTAATTAAAAGAATTACTCTTTTTAGAAAATATGAAGAATAAGTTGCAATTTGCACAGAGAAAAAATAATTAATAAAAGAAAAACATCTCTTTTATAATTTTTTACTAAAATGCTTCAAACTTTGTTCATGTTTTCATTTTTTTGTTGCTTATTTGCATTTGCCATTGTTATTTATTACTAATATTTAATCTTGTTACAATTTTGTTGTTTATTTCAATTTTTTTCCTAATGTTTATCTTTAAAGTTTATTTCTTAAAATCAATTTTTTTAGAAATACATATTTATCATACACAATATTAAAATTTTTGAAAGGTATGAAAAAAATTCTAAAAGCAATAATTGATTATAGCATTTTATTTACCAAATTTGAATATTCCATTAACTTTAATTAAAATTTGATGAAGCAAATTTTAACATAATGTAAGAAAAAAAAACCCTTAAAAAGGAATTCAATCAGACCAATAAATAGATTATAATCTATTGTCTTGCTATATTCTGAATTACCATTTTATTGGTAAATATTTGTATTTCAATTTTTTTTTTTGCTCTTCATTATAGATTATTAATTTGTACCATTTTCTATGAAAGGAAAAAAATTTATCTATTATTTGCTTACTATCTCCTACACATAGTTGCTTAAAAAATGGGTCACCATACACCACCCCAGAACTTAATTTGTGGGTTGAAAATGTTATTTAAAGACCTCTGAACACATGTCTGCATGTTGACAAAAATATTTTTTTATATTTTTGTGAATATGCAGAAATCTGTTGAGAGGACCTTAACCTACACTCTGGATCTGCTGAAATTAAGTACAGCAGAGAGGATGCATTGTGACCCCTATTTTTGACTGATATATGATACTGATATGTTGATACTGTTATTAGTCATTTGTTTTTCTTGAAGGTCAATCTTATCACTTTCTCGTGTTCAAATTTAAAATTGAAAAAAAGAAATTTTTTTTCCCTTTTTCAAATTTGAAATTCAAATCAAATTTGAATTTTTTTAGTGCTTAGTTTAGAGTTTGAACTATTTCCTTGATTGTTATATACTCAACAGTTTGATAAATATACCCTCAATTTTCTTAATGTATTTCATTATTTGAGCCTAGAATGTTCTCTGTGAAGGCTTTTAAGTTTATCAAAATGTATCTCAAAAAATTTCATGTTGCGGTGAAAATTTTTTAGTCTTTAACTCAACTTTGTAGAGCATCTCGTCTAGGTGAAGGCCAACACTGAATACAAAGCCAAACACCTCTGCCTTGTGGTCCTTGTTACAACAAAAAAACTAAGAGATGGGAACTCTGACTCTAAATCCTACTGCTACCTTGCAGTCTTCCTTTGGAAAAAGGCAAGCCTTCACAATGCTAACCACCCTGCCAAGCGAATACAAAAAACGACCATGAAATTGACTGAAGGAGTCGATTCTATGCTTGCTAAGCAAGAGAAATAAATAATAGAAAGAGATTCAATGGAAGCAATAAAAATCAGAAAACTCTTTCCAAAATCTTAACTGAATATCATTGTATCACTTAGCTAAAAGATGACATAAGGCTTAAAGATCTTAATACATGAGGTTCACTTTTGTGCTTTTACACATGATAATGGTGTGTATTGCCACTTACCAAAAGATGTTCTGAAAAATGGTTCTCAGCATGAAATAGCTGTAAAACATTAATCAAAGTTCTGTAACAAAAGAATTTATAGGTTGAGAATTAATAGAAACCATAAAAAATAAAATACAGAAAGAATGTGATTGAGTGTTTAAAAATAATCCATCTTGTTTTTACAAAATAAAAAGGTTGCAATACATTAGGTTAAAAGTTTCAAGAAATTAATTTTTCAATTTGTATATTTTTATTCTAAATTTCTTCACATTTTTTCCTCAAAAATATTCCTTATAATCTGGTATACTAGTCAAAGCTTGGACCATTTTTGCGATTCAATCCATTTCTGGTTAGATAAAGGTTGTAGAATAAACCATAATGTTAAAATTACTTAAGTACATAAAGTAAAATATTTTTATAAAAAACCCCAAAAAACTTGCTGTAATTTTAACATTATGCTTTATTCTACAAAAGTTGTCTTAATGTAATATTTGTGATTTATATTCCAATTATCTTTATTAAATTGTATGGTTTTATGTAAATTTTTTTCCTTAAAGAATAATGTCAGTATTAATATTTCACTTTTATTTTATTTTTATCATTTATTTTATTTTTTTTTCAAATGTCAATTTTTTTAACTTTACTAACAGGCATTGGGTTCTCTAGATAAACGGACCAACAATAAAGAAAACTGTTTTCAATCACGACTTCTACAAATTCGGTGAGCATTAGTTCTAAGTATTTATGATTTATATTGACTGTAAAAACAAAATTTAAATCCCATCATTATTTAATTTTGTACTTGATCTTAAGAGAAAACACTATGTAAAACAATAATGTTTTTAAATAAGATTTTAATATATTTTAATATTTATTCACTGTTTAATACCTGTGTTGTTGATCAGGAAGATCTCACCTCACCCGTTCATGCTTTTCAGTCTTCCTGTTGTTATAGAGTTTTTGCAATCAATTCTGAGACTCCCACTCCTCATCCTAAAGGTAAATCTGAGGACGTTGGATATTTCTCTCCAGGTCATGATTTTGATCAGCCAGCTTCCACCATGACTGTTCATTTAGGGCAATTGAGAGAGAGCTCTTATTTAATGATAACAGTAACACTTGTTTAATCCAACTGAATTATTTTGTAAACTAAACTTTAACATGGAATGATATATTTTAACTATAATCATAATCTACTCTTTTGTAATCCTAAACCTTAACTATATTTTTCAACTAACAGAGAATTCAACAATGCCTGTACAAGGATCTGACTTCTTTTTCTTGTTTTGCTCCCTGATGTCACACATCCACCAGAACTGGAAGCAGCTATTATGGAACATATATATTTTAAAACATTTAACCACATAATTAATAGTTGATTTTTGTCATTTAGAGCAACTTGTCTTAAAAACCACTATCTATAGAAAAGAAAGAAAGACATTTTCCTTGAAATATTATCTTTTTTTAATTTGATATTTTTTTTAAATTTTTAATGAATAATAAAAATACATTTTTGGTCCCCTGACATAGGAGGGATATGGACTTAGAAATTCACCTTTGTCTGTTTGTCTGTTCACACTTTTGTGTTTATTACAAAAAAATGATGCTTCGAATTTTTATAAAACTTTCTGAAAAGTTGTAACTGATTTTTATATAATTTTGTTTGTACTTTGGAATAATTCTTGGATGTGCCCCAGGCGCTTTTTTAGGGATATAAACTTCCTTTTTTTAGGCTATTTTATCATATTTGTCCAAAATGTGATGTGCATGAACTGAAATTTGCATATGTTAAGGCCTGAAAACTGCACGGTTTATTCATTTTTACCAGGATTTGACATCTCCCTTAAGACAAGGCTAAATGGGGGTGGGGTTCAAATGATGGACTTTATCATTTTTTATGCTTTGTTCAGTATGCACTCATGGGGGACCAGGCATGCTCCACTTGATCAGCTTGTAATTATTTATTTATTATCTGTTGGTAGATTTATGACAGTTGAATTAATTTTTATAGATAAAATAAGTGAGTCAGTTAGCAGGACTATGTTGATAGTTACCACCATTCATTCTTAATACACTTTTGCCAACAATCAATGTGGCAGTCCATTTTGTGTTCAGAGAATGCTTGTCATTCACATTGCTGTTGCAAATTTGAAATCAATAAAGTCATCTACTAATTGTGATGTTTTGTACAACTATTATTCGGATTTTTGTCCTCATCCTTATCATTGTTATATTCACAACATTTCGGCCGATTAACTCTTCAGCCTTCTTTAGGTGATCGATCTCGGGAACCTTCTTGTCGTAATCGGGAATTACAGAATTTCGAACTCAACCCTTTATTCAAACTAC